>JAWQFL010000006.1:1352788-1376042 GCA_033442365.1 Creolimax fragrantissima
TGTAAGGGTGTAAGGGTGTAAGGGTATAAGGGTATAAGGGTGTAAGGGTGTAGATGATTGTATGAGTGTAGTATGAGTGTAGTATGAGTGTAGTATGAGTGTATGAGTGTATGAGTGTATGCTCGGGTATACGTACGATGGTGTATGTTGACTTGCAGATAAACTAATGTGTGGACGCATAGATACGACGACATGTCGACATGGAGTTATATAAATTTGTGCGTGTATTATAGGCAAGGTCTGAGTGAATCTGCCAGTTTGAAGACATTAGTTGTAGAAGCAAGGAGAGATGGTTTGACGTGAGCGCGCGGTAGAGTGAGTGGATTAATCGTGGATCAATTAAATGTGCAGGTAGGACTGTCATACATTGGTCCCGTACATGTAAAACACGGACAACGCATACACATACACACATACGGGGGGGGCATGAATAAATACACGCCACAAACCATCTGCACTTTTCACTCTCGTTTATCAATTTCGAGGCGATGCTCCAAACAGAGTGTTCACAATCTTGGCCAGTCTTTTGGATGTTGAGAACAATACCACGTACAACTGGAGAAAACGAGCAAGAAACAAACACAAAGCAGGAGCTACATAGCAGTACTTTGTACAGATCTATAGATTACTACATATATTCAAGTAAATAACGTAGCAGTACTTTGTACAGACAAATAGATCTCTAAATATATTCAAGTATATATATATTAGATGTACAAGACATACAAACCTTGGCGTATTTTTCACCTTCGCCCATCCACTTTGAAGTGATGCTTGAGACACTAATATTCAAGAAATTTGCACCAGACTGAGTGGCCACAGCCTTGGCCAGTAGAGTTTTACCAGTGCCTGGGGGTCCAAATAGGAGGATACCTTTCATGGGTTTGATTAAATTGCCTCTTGTAAACAATTCAGGCCGGCGAAGAGGCAGTATCACTAGTTCATACAACGTTTTCTTCACCTATATGTAATTGGCGCGTATGTGTGCATATATGTTGATGTGTTGCTGCATATAGTGCAGATTTGCTCTGACGTTTGTGTCCTTAAGCACAAAGGCCAAGAGTGAAGATTTCATTGAGAGGGAGTGCCAACTGTTCGTACAAGCCTAGCCTTTCATGAAAAGTATATATGTATATATTTTGTGATTGGATTGACCGTGGGTATGTGAGCTTTTAAAGTTCATCGTCCATAGGGGGCATCTTCAAATTTTCGACTTAAATAGTCGTCAGAGATCAATCGCACAAATAAATAGATATATGCCTACCTTAGACAGTGCGCCAATATCCTCGAAGGAAACACCAATCTTATTTGCAGCAATGACATTGCTCAGAAGAGTCTTCTCGAACGCATTGTCCGTTTTAATGGAGTCCGTAAATGTCTTGTGACTGTCTTTGGCTTCATTGAACGCGCCATACATCAGAATGGCATGTTGTAGAGAGAGTAGTGAAAGTGTAAGACACCCAGTCTTGGGTGTAGGTGTGGGTACAGGTGCTGGTGTAGGTGCAAGGTTTGGTGTAGGTGTGGGTACAGGTGCTGGTGCAGGTGCGACGTTTGGCGTAGATGTGGGCTCTGGGGAAGCACCAGTGATGACGATTTCTGTTCTTGAGGAACCGGTGGGTACAACGGTGATGCTCTCTTTTGGTTCGATAACTGTTGGTAAGCAAATAGATACGCTTATTATGTACGTGCAACATGTTTGTATTGGCGTACAAGCGCATTTTGGGAATGCACGCTATGTGCAATGAGTAAAGGAACAATCGTGCGTACTCTTATTTTGATAAGTACTCTGCTGCACATCATACACTGACTCATACATATATATATATGTGTCTACAACACACTCGTACACTCACTGACGCTCAATATATATTATATACCACATGTACACGCATACTTGCAAATCGGGCATCGGTTTCAGTACCATCGACATGCAGAGCAACGCGTTTTAGCTCATGAGACTTGTGGGTAACCTTGCGCTTAGACGCACGCGTAGCTCGTTTTCTAGCATTTGCAGTCGTACAGGCACGGAGGCTTGATTTTGCAACGCGGGATGGTTGTTTCGCAGTCGGCTTCGAGGGTGACCATGTATTCTGTTCACTGACGTCCATGTTTATACTCACCCTTGAATCTCTGCCAACCGCTTCCTTTTCAAGTGCCGGCGTGCGTGTACGTATGGGTGTATTGTTGGCCATACGAAGATGATGACTAATGGCCCAACCTACTATTGAATCTGCTTGTGCGGGTGTAAGTGCGGTGTCCTCCAACATTGGCTCAATGCGGAATAGTTCCTGGAGTGCTTCTCGGCTGAATATATACATACATAACACAAAAATGTGCGAGTATTAGTATCCAATCAGAAAACAGACAACACAATGATGCAACCTAAGTATATACATCCATTAATACATTTTACATAAAGAATCATAAGTATGAACGTGAGCAAATGGAGAGACAATCACAGGTAAGAAAGAATAAGGATACTCTTATACTGCACCTTCTAATATGATGCCAAGCCTCACTGTCAGACAGTATATATCTGGGATCGCCCACACATGCAAAACCATGACATGTAAACATCGAAAATAACTACCTAACCACACATATACTTTTTAATCTCTACTTTGATAGCGTTGCGGACAAGCACACTATTGAGAGTACGAATATTAGTTCCAATAGTAGTCTGCCTTTGGTCCGCCGTGATCTGTGCAGTCCATTTGCGAAGTTGCTTCGCCTCCATTGGTGGTTTAATAGTGAGTGGGGTCATTCGTAGAGATGGGACTGTAGATATTGACAATTGTGTTTGTATAGAAAATTGATTATGCAGCACCCTGTAGGTATGTGAATGTGGGTGCGGGTGCGGGTGCGGGTGCGGGTGCGGGTGCGGGTGCGGGTGCGGGTGCGGGTGCGGGTGCGGGTGCGGGTGCGGGTGGTTGCTTGTGGTTGTGCTTGTTCACACTTGGGGATGCAAACACACCTTTCGCCAGTCGAGTTTTCAAAGGACTTGACGCAGGAAGCCCTTCACGTATATACATCGTCACCTGTTTAAAAAAAATAAAACCAATATTACATAGGTACATACATAGATACATAGATACTAGATACATAGATACCTACCTACCTACTTATTTACTTACATGCATGCAGTTCTATATATATTGACAGAGTGGCTAATTTTAACGAACACCTCAAGTTTTGATTGAAGAGTTTCTACAGCATCATTGCAGTCAGACTGTATTCGAATTTTATCCTGCTGGACTGCAATCAAGCACTCACACACACGCACTCTCTCTCTCTCAACTTACGGGTTGACCACCGGTAATATACTTCATCATGTTTCTCATGCTGGGTTGTTCCTTGGCTGTAGGTGTCAAGTATAGGAACTGCATAAATACTTGTTTGTGAAACGCCATAAATACATACATACATACATACATACATACACACATACATACATACATACATACATACATACATACATATTCGATGTTGTAATCAGCATGCATACATAAACATTTCAAAACCTCTACTATACATAAACCGCATATATACACGAATGCATACATTGTCTACCAGAAGGGATCCTACCGCCTAGAGCAGCCATTGAAAACGGCTCCGGCGGGGAAGATGACGGCTCGCTTGACTCATCCGGTTCCTCTACGTTTTCAGTGATAACCACCACTGGTTTTTTAAGTTTTGCCATTTCTTCGGTAAAGTGGTTTAGCTTCTTTCTGTCAGAAAGTAGTGTGTTGGGTTGCCCATCCTGCGTATAAATAAATAAAATCGTGCGCAGTCCCCCGTGTTCTTTAAGTGTATGCGTTAAACAAGGGTGGAAATTGCGTACATTCGAACTCCTACGTACTCACACACGTACGCTAAAGAACAAATAATGTGACAAACACAAATGTAGAGTGTAGGAGGGACATCTCATGTGCACGCTTCATAACTCAGTAACGGCGACCGAGCTCATACTTAAGATCTTTGCACACGTAAGCGTGCGTACATACATACATGTTGTGCCTTGATAAAAAGGATAGTGGGTGCGTCTCTTTCGCATGCTTCAAACAATGTAGTGATGGCGATTAGATCTAGATGGTTCAATGGTAAAGTCCCAGCAGAACTTAGATTGTTCCTTGATACAAAGAAACAGTTGGGAATATTCCCTATATTGATGCATCCAGGATACTTGTTTGTGAACCTGATATATGTATGTGTGTGTGTGAGTGCATGTGTGGAAAGGGAGTATGAGTATAATTGTGGGTAGGTGGGTTGGTGTCTTGTTATGCGACGAAGTGGTAGTGGGCGCACATATGTATGTATATATGAGAAAAGCCACATCTACACTGCACATACTTGACACCAATATTAGGAGACCCTGGAAACGTTCGAACCACCTCACCACGTGCATTGTTTGGTGGGAGTGGATTGGCCCTTGGTACTGTCGCGCCTGACCTAGACGTCCCAGCAGGCACTATAAATAATCCAAAACGCAGATTAGCTTATACATTTTCACATGGTATTTATACTCTCAAGTAATGTGGTTTTGACGTGGTATGCATCTAACGATTATATACGAACGTGTACAACGCTGACTGTGCAGGTGCGTGTGGTGTGAAACGTAGATACGTGAGTGTAAGTCGCCGTAATCCGTACCGATCTTGCCTGAGGAAGTGAGCTTGGCCTTCTTAGGGTAAGAGGGTTGAAACCATTGTCGATACTCAACGGGCAGAGCTCTGGCTGACGCCACGGGTAAACCCCTGCTGATATGCCGGTGACTATGTGTAGCTGTCGAACGATCACTCACACTGGTCTCAGATGGTCCCGCTTTATATCGCACTTGATCTCCCTAGCGAACATTATATCGAATGTGTCCGTGCGTGTTGCATGAGTGTCCATCTGTACGGATGTATATGTACTATGTATTCCTTGCATGAAAATATATGTCTTCCGTGCGTGCAAATATACTTCTTCCGTGCATGCAGATATAAGGCTCGTGTGTTTATATATAAGGCTCGTGTTTGTATATATACGCATATATGTTGTGTATGTTCGAGTGCACGCGTGTATGTGCTCCCGTCTCTGTGTTCGAGTATGTCTGTGTGTGCCTTCTTCGACACGTTCATGAATCACACCTTATAGAAAGTCTGGTATGCTCTCAGTTCAGCCAAGGTTGCCTTTAGCGTCAGTATGGCAGGCAGGGCGCTCATCAAGTTTTTGTATTTACTCGCACTGACCGCATTCGTATCTTTTTCCCTCATATCCACATCCTTATGCGTAACCGTATCACTGAGAATTTAAAAACTACGTTAATACGTATATGTGCAATTATGTGTCGTATGTGTGCTCGATCGGATTGTTTCTACCCAAATATGTTGACATCAGGATATTCGCACTGTACATTGATACCTCAAAATTTTCACTTATTTCCCCTGCACTAGAAAATTAAGAGTTTTCACGCAATGAACGAACTATATGGATAAAACAAGCCCATCTGACCAAACGTACGATGTACCTTTCGTTGGTATCCGTTTTCACGGCAACGGACAACGGCGTTCTCGTTTGTACTCCATCCGTGATATTTAATACCGCCTTCGTAGTAGAAATTGAACACGTCTCTGATTCTCTTCGATCATTCAACTTTTTCTCATCTGTAAATACGAAGCCCTTCAAATCATCGTCGAACGGTGACATTTTCTCACTTACACCAACCCCAACGAGCCCGTGTGCATGGGCATTTATACATGTCCTCGTATGCCTGTGTGCACCACCACTACTCTTTTTACTCTCACCACCGGACTTGCTAGGCTCACGCCCGTAAAATCGATTAGATACGTCAGCCATATTATTAAAAATACCAGTCCCGTACTTGCCAGTACGGCTGAGAGAGCTTAAAGCATTTGGAGTGTCAATATGGTCTGCGAGGTCTGAGTCCATATCCGAATCATCGACTCCTTCGCCATCAGATAAAAGGCTCTCCAGAGCATTTATTTTTGCATTCAAAGCCTTCATTTCTGTATATATAATTTACGTGCGTATGATTATTGTACATGTGATGAGTTTAGTAGTGTATATGCGCATTGTATACACGAATATGAAAATTGTACCTGTGAATGTGAATATGTGTATGAGAATGCGAGTCCAAACGGCATCATAGCCACTCTCGCAGTCAGAAAATACCCTTGCGTACATATTCTCAGTATTTCTTACCTTTCTTGGTTCATGTCTTTGAATGTATACATGCATGTGAATGTTTGGGAAACGTGTATACGTCTGCGTGTTAAGGGCGTGTACGGGCATTTGAACGTGCACTCCTATAAACCATACCCGCCATGCTTGCATCCACCTCCATGTCTACAAATAGATCGTTAGAAATATCGAGGTTACCGCCTGGGCCTAGAGTGCCACCCAGAGACTCTTCGTCGAGGTCTAAGAGGTCTAAGTCTAGATTTATCTCAACCCCACCAATCTTAACACTCTTGGTGACGTTACTCTTGATATCTATCACTACAGTGAATAAGAACGGTATGTGAATATTTGATTACCATCAAGTGGCTTCTGTGTTCGTATATTTAAAGATCTGAACCTACCTTTACATCCTTCTTCATGAGATGCACTAAAATGAAATATAACGATATTAATGATACTATATTAACTATATTACATACACATGATAAACATGACTGAATCACACGATCATGGATAAGCATATCGTTGAATATGTATACACGCACTACAGATCCACATGAACAAACACAAGTACCTATACTTGACCATTGAACGCAAATATCATTACATATGTACACACATGTATACAAAGACACAAGTGCGTGTGCTATACGCGCAAGCACATATAAAATAAAGCATGTTTAGCATACATACATGATATGTCGTTGTTCATAAGATCGTTCATGATAATGTCGTCGAAGCTTGGTTCTTGTGCCAGTGCTTCGGAATCTGCAACTTTGGTTTTACTATTCCCCTTCTTGCCATCTGCAAATGTGCAGTAATGTTGGTACAATTATAAGGACAGGTTTACGCATGAGCATGAGAATATACATAAATGTGTACATTCGTCTATATATAAACATTTGTTTTCGGTATATATAGCTGTCTGTTATCCGTAAAATGGTAGCGTATTGAGCATTCTGCGGATGTGTGAGATAAACATATAATCGTTAACGAGAACGTGCAGTGCATAGTCTTTATCTATCCTTAAGTCATTGAATACATAAGTTAAATGTGCGAAACATATGTTGACATGTGTTGAGGTATGTATGATTATCGCACTTCAAAACGTTGGAGTGGGGATAAATATCATTATACATTCTTCCATATTACGCAAAACATCTAGTTTGAAGCACTTTTAACAGAGAACTCCTACAATTGTGTTAAGACACATGCGTATTTGAAAGAATGTGTGTGCATGTGCATACACAATGGTATACACATATTTGCATTACCAGCAAGCTTCAAATATTCACGATGAATATAGTTCTCCCACAGCTGCACAAAGACGTCCATGCTGTCCTCTAGTTTCCCCTGTCTCTCAATATCCATTGCAGAAACGTCAACCGATTCACCATTGTCTTCCGTAATAGCTGGAAGGTTGAACAAAGTAAAGAACAAATAGTGCTTAACTAACAGCATGAATATGCCTCAAGATAACGGATTGGTTACATTGCGGACATGTCAGTGTGTGATTCTGTATGCGCTGTGATATGTGCGCGAGTGTATACCTATATTCATAACAAAGCCACACAAAGCACATGAGGCTGTGAATGGAACATACCGTTAGACGACCCTTCACCAACTTCGAGACCTTTTAGTCCTAAAGATGAAAAAAGTTCTTCCCACGCCGCAGATGATTCCTTATCGGACACGTGTTTTGGAAGCTTCCATGCATAGTGGTTAAATACTTTGAACCTGATATACACATAGTGAGTTCATTTTTGGAGTGTGGTGCTGTTGTATTGATGTGCGTATACGTATATACACAAAGCGATATAGAGAAAGGGAAGAACGGCTAGAAGTACGCACAAATACACACATACTAACACTCACCCATTCACTCACTCACGTGCGTATAACATACATACATACATACATACATACATACATACATACATACATACATACATACATACATACATACATACATACATACATACATACATACATACATACGCACCCTACATAAAATACATACCTTTTATACTTCTTGTACAGTCTCTCGAGCGTCTCTCTTTTCTCGGCGATACCCTCAGCTTCTCTTTCACCTTCAGCCACACCAGTGCTATCGTCCGTTATCATGGCAACCGCGTCAGAATCGGGTGCTACCAATTCCGTGGCTAAGAAGAAACAGATTGATGTGTAAGTATAACACTAGTGCTGGAACTACCTGCAGATTTGTTCAGTGTGGGGATTCGAATATAGATATGTATGAATGTGCCAAAAAAATACCTTGAGCGACGCTAGTACTATTTGAATCAACACTAGCATCATCATCTGCCTCACCACTAAATGCTCCCACCACCAATGCATCCATACTCTTGTTCTCGTCTACCTCCCTGGCGATGTGGGTATCTGCTGGGGACAAGCGTGTGGTAGCAGGTACGGATGCGACAGTTTTTTCCTTGATTTTCTTCGCGTTCAGGAGTGCATCTGTGTATGCATCTGTGTATACATGTGTGATATACAAGGTGAGGTCTATTGCTATCGATTCTTGCCATTGATTCACAACCACAAATATCATACATTTATTCGCATACTAACACAAAAAACACGTATACCTTTGGCTGTAACCCCTGTCTTGAGGTCATCCCGAAACGCTTGTGGCATACCTTCGTTTCTTCTTGTCCTCGTGCCTGCCTCCAAATCCTTGGCGAAATCACCTTGCGTTCCAAGTTCGCCGGCTAGAGTCGATGCACCCTACATTAATATGACACATGATATGTGCGTGTTTTGTGTACGAGCGTGTGCGAGCGTGTATGTGCACTGTGAGGGAGCGGTGAGTGTGATCTACATAGATTGTATCTAGTAGATGTGCACAATGTGTGACACAAACAACTAGCACACGAACATATCAGGTGTATATATGTATCTGTGCAAATACAAAAGTTCACGTACTGATTGCTAGTCGTTTGTATTTTTCCTTCACTCGTATTATTGTGTAACGGTGGACACTTTATAGCTTTCTATCACAAGCGTACGGGCAGTATAAGTCATGAACATAATTCATATGCCTACACTACATCCAATAATATATGTTCCATCCTCATACACGAACGTAATATGTATAGATTTCATACAGATTGGATAGTCTTTCTGTATCTTTCCTTCAGCCGTCTTCTATAACCGTGGAGTTGGTTAAGGTTGGGCAGCTTGCGTGCTTCCACCTTAAGTGCACTGGGCTGTATATCCATTGGATCAATCACCAGCAGATTACAACCCATATGACTGGCTAATGCTCGTACTACCTTTTCTTGAAACCTGTGAGCAAGAAACGCAGAATTGGTGTCGTGTGTACGTACATGCATGTATGTGATGTGTGTATCAGGTATTCTGTGTATGTACGGTGTTACTGATATTTGGATTTGTTAGTTTTTGCCGATGTACATACGTATAATAACCAAACCAAGGACATGAATTAACAAAACACGCACCTTACTCACTCGTATATTAGCACATACATATATGTGTGTATACGTATATATGTATATGTATACGTACGAACAAAACTGCAACTTCAAATTGAAGTATGGTACACTCGAAGTTCTACTCGTACCTATGCACATATATAAGGACTGTATAGTACAAACATGTACACAACTGCGCCCATGTATACAAACATACAAACACGGGTATCCAGACCAATGAATGTATAGACACACTCACTCACTCATGTACATTTGCATTTTTCAGGAAAACCCGGTCAGACAAACAACATTCCGGTTTTTGAGTTTTTAGCAGTCAGATCATCATTGTACATCCATACAGACAATCACATGTACATAGATACACACAATACACATACTTGGATGTACCAGGTGGCCCAGTCAGACTTACACCTCTGTTTAGAGTACTGAGGCCTTCTGTGTGGGCCACAAAGTCAGGGTGTTTTAGATATATGTACACACTCTGAATCAACTGCTCCATGAATAGGGGGTCGATGTAGTAGGGGAAGTCCGCGAAAGAAACGTCTTGAATTGTACTGGGATGTATCATTTTGGCCCGAAAATGGTCTATCCAGAGCTCTTTGATGACATCTAAAGCCTTGTGTGTACGACGGTAAAGCTCTTCTTGGTCTGCTTGGTCTGCAGCGACCGTCTTGGCGCTTACACCTATACAGTAGTGATACGTACATCGTTATATACGTATGTATATACATGCCTGTGTGCATATGTACATGTTTCGGCATGCGTAGTCGGACATACTTTCATCAGATACACTATGCCCAGTACCAGCACAGGCGGCGTTGGCTCTGGCCATCGCCATTGCTTGTGCTTGCACCATTTTTCTTTGCGCAGCAATCTGAGTACTCTGCATATGTCGTATATCTTGAACTGCTATACGTTTGTTTTGTGGTGAGTTGGTGTCAGTGCGGGTGTGTTCGTGTGTCGTGTGTGTCCATGTGCAAGCTTATATATGTGTTTGCGCGTACTTCTACGTGTACACGTGTGCGAGTGTGAGTGCACATCACGTGCGTGGGTGGACATTGCAAGCTTACTGGCTATGAGCGTACATGTCCATTCCTGTATTCATAAATACCATTTATGTAGGTTGTGCACTAACATATACCCACATTTCTACATATCTGCAAATTACACCCATACAAAGTATAATATAAACTAATATAAGCACATACTATGCATGGAACCACACATTATTCATGTATACAAACAGATGCATATAAAACATCACAGACAAACATCACACAGTAAACAGCTCAGACAATCGAGTACAAAAACTTTCACAACCTTCAGTAGAAACGGGATATTTGTACGACAAAGACGAGGATGTTCCTCTAGGGTGCATTGCATCAGTTGAAGTTGGTAATCTGGTTGATGAGCTCTCGGGTGAAGACATATGATGTTTGCGGTGATCAACGATTGCTCCAGCGATTGACTCTAACGTGTGACTCAAACTAACATTACCCTATCGAGAGTCGCGTTATATGTATGAGTGCATGTACATGTGGGTATTGAGTCGATGAAGAAGTATAAGTAGGTGCGAACGCAAGTGCAAATGTAATAGAATATGCAAATGAGAAAATAAATAAATAAATGCATGACAAAAAATTTATGTATAATGTCATTACAAAGATAGATATTCGTTGAGATGTTAGCGATGTCATGGAAGATTCAGTATAGACACAGCCCATTATCTGTTTCCCAAGTGGACATGACAATATCTGTTTGCGAGAGTATTCCGGGCTGGCATATGTACCTCCGTATGAGCATGTAACGTGAAGTGAAATAAGCACTGAAGTATGCATTTACCTGTGGTGACGGACTTTTAGTGTAATAAGTATCACTGTTACGAGTGGGGCGCTCCATGTGACCGAATAGCGTTCACGTGCGATATATGCATATGTACGAATTGGTGCGCACATACTACAATTATACATATGTATTACCTGTTGTCCTGATGTGACACCTGCAACAGTCTCCTCATCCCGCTCGGTCTCGTCGGTGTAGACATAACTGAAACTGGAGCTGGCCACTATAGATACCTTATCTCCTACATTGATCCTGTGTTAGGCATAATTGATATGTCTACATTTAAGCATGTTGATAGCGTTTATAGCTGTGTTTGGTTATATACCGCTTCGGCGTGTTTACATATTGCACATGTTGCTATTGATATATAAATGCGAAAACAGGTGCACACATGCAAAATACATGTATTTCTATCTGTTGTTATCAGAATCAATCTGTACATATGATGTGCATACATATGTACTCTAAAGTGTATATGTGCTATATTCCATACCGCATAGTGTAAGGGGTAGCTTCGTCACTACCTAAATAAAAGCATTACTTTTAAATGCTTTTTTTCGTATGTAAAATACAATGTACCTATATTTGTATGCAAGAATACCTTCTAGTAGTGTAAGGGCCGATGTGGTCACTGTTGACGTAAAGCTTTCCATTGCGACTAAGAGATTCAATGTTCACTTCCCCACCATCGTTGATGATACGACAAAATAGACGGCTCACATTGGGGTCCAAAAGCTGCACTATACACCGCCAGTGCCTTCCGACAGTCACGTAATCGGCTATATACGTACATGTGTGTGTTTTGAGTGCGTGCAAGTGTACAACGCATGAGTGAGAGAGTCACCACTAGTGCCGTCCCATCGCTCTGTAACGTTCCGTGCGTGTGTGTGCATGCGTGTGTCATATATTTTATGCGTATGTGCACAAATATATCTAGATGTTGTGGGCGGGCATGGGATTTAGAGAGTGCGTGTGATAGCGTGAGCTTTAGTTCCATACACGGATTTGATAAGACCTGCTCCAGGCTAACGTGTGTATACCTGTGAGTTCAACATCGGGATGTGACGTAAATAGCGAGAGTAGTTTTCCCCATTTCTTGCCTGGTGTCCTTGTTAATTCATGTATTGTTGCTCTGTGTGTAGCGATTAATATGTGTGTATTACACTCGTCGGTAAGCATGCATGTGTACATGTTGAAGAGGTTGCGTGTGCATATACACTGAAGTGTAGGCATGCGTACGATAATACGTAATACATACTTTGTCGTTGAGCCAGAGGCGGTTACGAAGTTGCTAGGCTTCTCGGCTGCCATAACTCTCGCCGTCGTGTCGTCGATTATAATTATTTGATCGGTCTCACTGGTGTTTCTGTCAGTGTATGTACAAATACGTTTACTAATAAGCACTAGGATGCCAGAGTTCACGAAACTACAGAAAAATAACATATACACAACCAGATAGTTATATGTCAATTTACAAAGTGGAAAACAACATACTTATCTATTCTAACAGTTGTTGAGGGAATGAGTAGAGTATTTGTATTCCGGGGTTTTGAGACAAAAAGTTACAAATAATAAAATCTTATATACCAAACAAGACGTCCTTGCTCAGTGGACGAATGTACTGGTACAAGAAGTATGCGTACCTACGTGTGGGCGCATGTATAGTGTATGTGTAGTACTATATAATACGACACACGTCTACTCACAGTGTATGTGTGCACATGTGCGTGTAGTACTGCTTGTACGGGTGTGTACAGGTGGGTACGCAAGAATGCGTGCAAATGAACGATCGTATGTATCCAAGAGTTGATATTTCAATGGCAGTAACAGAACACAAGTATGGGATTTGCGTAGGTAGAAGAATCCAGATACATATCCATGTATGTTACTTGTGTTCCTGTGCACATGATTTCGAAATGTACATGTTGAGGTATGTATCATAGGAAGAGGCAGGCGCCGTCATCACCATGACATATTTGTATTTGTGTATGTACTACATTTACGCATGAGTGCATATAACTACTTGGCAGAGTTCAGGACAACACCGCTATCCCAGCATATACACGTGCGCTAATGTACACATATATATGTAGGTGTGTGAGTAGAATATATACTATATGTTGCATACATGTGAGTACAAGTACTGCCAGTTGCTGCATACATACGTGGCGGGGTTTAGGGGGACGGCTGTCATCATTGTGCTGTGAGCCAAGTGTTGGCGAACATCTTCTACTGTTATGGTTGAGTTGATTCTGTGTCATTGATATTGAAACGGAATTTACATTGAGAAACGTAAGGGTCAAACATGTATTCATATTAGATGTAGAAAAGACGCGTACAAAGTACGAATCTAGGAAGGTATGTATGATTAGTCTGTGCTCTATCATACACGTACAAAAGTATGTATTCGTATTCGTTTGAATCTAACTTTCTGTTCATACATATCATGCATGACAAGCGCTGGTCTTATACATGTGCATAAATATTACATTTGTACATTAACAAATACATTCACACATATACACATTTGCATACATATATACTCAAAGAATCTCTGAAACACATATAGAACATACTTGACGGTGCCATAATCCCGCATGCCTTCCACATTCATACTTTGTTCAGTTTTTGTCTGACTGTGTGGTCGCGAAGCAACCTCTCGCTCGGTACCCCTGTTGTGTATAGGTGTATCGGTGGGATGATAAATGGTATGTTGGAAATTTCCTTGGCATATATAGTATATGCATACAGACAATTCATTCGTGTTACATCTAGATTAGCGCATCCGAATGATACAAAATTTATAGAGATGATATGTATGCATGAGTGAATTAACCAAATACACGCTTACCCTGGCTGGGAGGTGGCAAATGGTGCAGACGTGGTGACAGGTGAAACGAAACGAACGTTCTTCTTAGCCGTAGGAAGATGTTTGGTGAGAATCTTACCCTTATCATTCACATCGTCCAGACACACTTTACTTTCTAGACTCACACCCTCTCTATCAATTGCGGGAAGGATAAGGTCAGGTTTGAATTTGGTTGGCGTTGCTCTGCTACTGGTGCTGGGATAAGCGTCATTGACGACCGTTGAGGGCGGCGTTGGAGATACGGCATAACGTGTGCGTTTCTGTTATAAGAACGTATATGCATGTACTTGTCAACATATACAAATACTTGACCGCAACACTATGAACACGTGCGTTTTTCAGCACTCATATGTGTGTTTGCCATGCACACACGAATACATGTGTGAACGGCTGAGTGTGTGTGTGTGTGCGTGTGCGTGTGCGTGTGCGTGTGCGTGTGCGTGTGCGTGTGCGTGTGCGTGTGCGTGTGCGTGTGCGTGTGCGTGTGCGTGTGCGTGTGCGTGTGCGTGTGCGTGTGCGTGTGCGTGTGCGTGTGCGTGTGCGTGTGCGTGTGCGTGTGCGTGTGCGTGTGCGTGTGCGTGTGCGTGTGCGTGTGCGTGTGCGTGTGCGTGTGCGTGTGCGTGTGCGTGTGCGTGTGCGTGTGCGTGTGCGTGTGCGTGTGCGTGTGCGTGTGCGTGTGCGTGTGCATACGCGCGTGTGTGTGTGCGTGTGCATACGCGTGTGTGTGTGTGTTCTAGTTGAGTGTAAGAAAATGTCAGATCATTTTAGATGTGTGTTTATCTGTGTGCGAGTGAGTTTGTGTGTGCGATGTGTTTGCGTATTGTGTATGTGTGAGATGGAAGTAAGTGTGCGCGTGATACGGAAGTTTACATTACATACGACTTACAGCTTCATGTTTCGAAGATTTTTCCAACTTTTCCTTATCATCTGAACCTCTGTTACAGTCACAGATCGTCTCGATGCTCCTCTTCTTAGGAGTGCTTTGTGTCCCTTTTGCTTGATCTTTACTTCCAGTAAGCCAATTAAAAATTCCCCTACATGAATATAATATTTTCAAGTATCGTAACCGTTTTTGTGTGCTTATTTGTACCTACGTTCGGGCACATGCTCATACACATGCTAGTGCGTATAGATAAAACGTGGAAATATGTTTGTTGGAATAAATAATGTTATCAGAGTAAATTCGTGGGTACAACCAACAATCACAAACACAAGCACTTTACCAATAACAACCTACATAACTATATACCTGCTAAAACCCTTAGGATACATATATAGGCATAAGTGATGAAATACACTCTTTTTGGCTTTCGTATGTATATATGTACACCATACTCACATATACACAGGCAATCAGAAAATACAGGGATATTACTACTACAAACATACAACCGATATTATCATGATAAAGACACAATCATACACACAATGTACTTATTTTCGAGGCAAACAGGTGCTTGAAAAAAAGTGGGGGGAAATGAGCGTAACCTACAATTGTTGTTTTGAAGGTTAAATGACATGGTGTATAAAACAGCAGATCATCATCAATCAAGCACACAACTCATCGAGTACCCAAATATCCATTGCGTAATAATATTATACATAAGCATTTCGCACTCATTGATTTGCGGAACGGGATACAAATACATACCCCACAAAGCTCTGGTTGACAGTCACATCCTCTTCTATATCGTCGCCGTTATCACTGTCGCTCCCGCTACTCATGACGAATCTAGTAATACGATAAGATCAGAGAACGAGATGGAACCGACAGGAAAGTGATGGAACAACCTAAGCGAACGTGCAGATGAATTTTGTGGTTGGTGATATAAATATCAGTATAGATTGACCCTTAAGTGAATGTATTTCTTGGCCATGAATGAGGTTGCAATGTTCTATCGCGCTTTGTGTGTGTGTGTGTGTGTGTGTGTGTGTGTGTGTGTGTGTGTGTGTGTGTGTGTGTGTGTGCGTGCGTGTGTATGTGTGCGTGTGCGTGTGCGTGTGCGTGTGCGTGTGCGTGTGCGTGTGTGTGTGTGCGTGTGTGTGCGTGATTGTGCGAGGATGGGTGTGTTTGCGTGTGTGTATATATACGTGTGCGTGTATATGTGTGCGTATTGGTGTATGGGGGCGGAGCTTGAAAACGCCACATCAGCCGCCATTTTTTTTTTCCTTTTTTTCTTTTATAATACTACTTTTGTGAGGTGGCGGAAAGCTGTTTTGGGGTTGACTAATATATTCGATTACAATGATCTTAGGCCTTAAAATAGGTGATCTTTCTTATTTAGTTTGACCCCGTCTCGTACCAGCTCAGCTCAAAGGACGTCACCTTCGCGCTATATATCATTTCTTGGTGGGGTTTGGTGAGTTATTAGAGTTAACATTTAATTCTTCTGAGTTACATTACTTCTGTCAAGCAAAAGATGACGCATGCTAGTTTCACCACGATGAATTCAAATAATTGCCTTTAGTTGAACAACTACAATCACCGCCTTTGTAAATCAACTGACTGTTTGTTAAAACAACTACAATCTAATTATATGTATAACAATCTTCCCAATAAAATATATCTATCGTAAACATAAATCTTAACATCCACTCATTAAATATAATTACACACTCCATTTGCCCGTATGGTTTTCAATCATAAATATTTCAAAACTATACTTCTATCATTCTGGAAGTAGCAATAATACCTACGTTTATCGTATTAATTCTGGCTACTCCAACATAGCGATTTTATACGTCAGATATGTAAATAATGCACGTAACACAAATTGTTACGTAATAATAGCTACAACTCTACATTACTGTTGATTGTCATTGTCCATTTCAAAGGCTCTCTTTCATATTTACATACAAATAACAAGAATCACCTTTTTCCATCAATATTTTTATATCATTATATCGCTGCCAATTATATGACATAAGCTGTCCGTAAGACTTTCAAATAAATTTTATACCTGTATTGTGTGGAGCGTTAATCGATTATTTAATACATATGTAGATGTATCTGTCAAGTATTGGTATACGCATCGTATGTATGTATGCATTGTTCGTCAAATCGAACCCCTAAACCCTGTAATATGGATACCTATCATTATAATTTGTCAACCTTCTACACTACGCTTGAAGCATAAGTATTCTAAGTTGCTCATAGTTTCTGCTAATGATTTTGTCTATGATGTCTTTATTTACTGCCTCTCAGTTATTAATGAATATTTCTATAAATCGATATCATTTTTGACCAGATTGAAAGTGGGGATATTAAAAGGAATACATTTGGGAGTCTGAACAACACATGTACAATCCGGTTAATTACTATATGTTTCATAATTATGTTTCATATCATTATATCGCTGCTAATTATATGACATAAGCTGTTCGTAAGACTTTCAGATAAATTTATACTTATATTGTGTGGAACATTAATCGATTGTTTAATGCATATCTAGATGTATCTGTCAAGTATTGGTATACGCATCGTATGTACGTATGCATTGTTCACCAAATCGAACCCCTAAACCCTGTAATATGAATACCTATCATAATAATTTGTCAACCTTCTACACTACGCTTGAAGCATTTCTGCTAATGATTTTGTCTATAATGTCTTTATTTACTGCCTCTCAGTTATTAATGAATATTTCTATAAATCGATATCATTTTTGATTGCAAGTGGGGATATAAATCAAAAATGAATTGATAATTAGATTTCCTTTCCCGGTACTGCGTAAATTTACCATCTAACTTGTACATCCTTGGGTATGCGTTGATGATCTATCTATGCACTGAATTAGTTCCACAACTAGCGCCCTTACAATCGTATAGCAACATACCATTTCCTATCCACAGGAATCTTGGCCTAATAATGAACAAACAATTCCACTTTCAAGTATACCCTTAAGACCGAATGTCTATGACACTTACCAGTGCCTATACCTGCGCTTCCTTTTATGTGCCTCTGTTCTAAAATGAGTTGATAACTAGATTTCCTTTCCCGGTACTGTGTAAATTGGATACCGCTCCACCAACGTATTTCCTCATTCGCCTGTTATGTCGCGCATAACAATTGCCATTGTTTCCAGAGAAATGTTATTAAAAAATGCTTCATTAAACACGACAACGTATATTTACTGATTAAAAGTACATTTTATCCATATTTTTAATGCTTGGTTAATGATTCCTGAGTGGTAATCGCTTCGATGACTAACTTTTATCACTGCGTATTACACCCCCTAAGAGCTCTCTCATTATCTCTACCTTACATGACAACCGAACAACGCATTATGTTCAATAACGACTAAAAATTCTAAATTATCCAATAAAACGTTCTACGCATGCTAAATTGACCGAAGTTGGGAAAACCTTGGCATTTGCAAAGAAGCATTGGTTTTTTATGTGTACAATCAGGCTCGGTAGTCTCGCAACTCCGAGCTGAAGCCTTTGCACTGAGGCAGTTTTCAGAGGCTAACCGCACTGCGTTGACAGTGAATGCGGAACAAATTAAATCATCTCAACAATGAAGACAGCTAATGCTTTCACCAAAAGACGACGATACTACGACATTTTCTTTAGATACGATGGAAACTCGTCCTCAGTTTCAACCGCTAGGTGTGGAAAATTATAATTTACCGAGCATAGGAAGGAGCTTATGATTAGACTCCAAAATAATGATGCACTGGCGTTTTGCTCAGTTTTTACGAGGAACTCACGACACTTACAATCAATCATAAAACAGAATTGTTCTATATTGTAAAATACTATATGGTCGTAAATATTTTATCGCATATTTGTAACGATTAAAGAGTATTTTAATCACCAGAAGCTGATGTTGTAAATAATATACAACATATAGCAAATGTAAATTACAACATATAGCAAATGTAAATGCTATTTTTATTGCATCAGAATGTCATAGATTGTGTGATATTCTTACGCAAAGTTTTTATGGTCGTTGAACCACATGACTCGAACCAATGAGATACAGTCCTTGTCCACACATTGACGTCGCCTGTCGTCGACGAATACCCAGGAATGAAACAAAAGGAATACGAATACGAAATCTTCGTTCGTATCGCTCACTACTACCAAGAATAATGGCAATCTGTATCGTTCATTCGCGATGGTCGCCATCGTCTTAATTGACTTATCCCAACTTTCATGCATGCGATGCATGTTCTTGATATATAACCAAGGATACCTTTAAATCTCACTGCACTTGAACACATCGTTAGAATTTATCAATCAATACAGCTACGATGTCCACATCTACCGTCAGTAGCATGCTGCACTCAGGCAAGGCTGTAGCTCAGGCTGTTCGCCAGGCCGCTCGTGCCGAGCCAAAGATTGCCAGTTCTGTCTTTTTAGAGTCAGGTTTCGCCGCCTCAAGAGCTTCAGCTGGGAGTTCTCGCTCTGTTTTGAGGGCCAACACAAGAGCCAATGTCTCTGACGCTGATGGAAGTGTTTACCTCGCCAAGTCCTTCAGTCGTTGCTAGCCTACAAAGGATATATTTAATCGGCAAGGAGATAATCTCTCCGTACCCACGATTTCGATATTACGCTTTAAGCCATCAGAGGCGAACGTCTCCGACGAGAAGATCGTACCTGAGATTTTTAATCTCATGCCGTTGTAGCACTTCTTTTGATTCTCCGACAAAACTTTGCAAGCTATCCTGACTTTGACGCAACTACTAGTATTAGAAGATAATTGAATGAAACTCAGCAGTGAAATTCACAATCCTTGTATAAATAGAAAATATATAAACCACTTAACCATGTAATACAACGGTAACTTTCTAAATAGTCCTTGTCTTTCGTTCTTATTGACTGTGGCGAGACTGCTTTCTACTCGATTTCAGATATCATAATAGAATTACGGGTCGCATTACAGAATGATGTACCAGTTATACCGTGTGTTTCTTAATAATGAGGGTGATACTGAACATGTGTAGGATTTGTCATCTAAACATATCTCACCTGAAATCCTAATTTTATCGTAAAAATTGTATTCTCTCTAATAGGTGAAGGGTTGCTTTTCAAAGATGTCAACGTCCTCGAACGACAGACTGAACATGCAGTACTCATACTATAGGATTTGTGAGCTCGGAGGTACTGTGCATGATTGATCGGTTACGGGTTTCAATCTCTATGCTCCTGTCGCCGAAGTTACACAACTAACTTCCAGAAATTTATTACACTACTCACGCTGTAGGATACCAAGTGTTAAGGTGTACATAGAGACTTTAAAAGCTCGTTGAAATAGTTTACACATTTTGAGGTCTCAAGTGTTTCTCAGACCTCTTCAGTGACAAAGCTACGTATAGTCCATAAAGCATAATATGAAATCGGCTATAAAAAAAAAATTGCGTTTTAAGCGGCGGGTAGTTTTGATCTACCGTCCTCAAGGTTATGGGCCTTGCGCGCTAACCTCTGCGCCACGCCGCTTTACCATGTGATACAATTTCAAAAAAAAGTTATTATATATGTATTTAGCCTGTATCGGTCACCCTAGTCGACATCATTACAGTTGTACAACTGCTAGTGTAGGCTTACGGTTAATATCTGATGAATAAAAGTCTCTTCCATACCTTTATAGTCGCCTGGTCACGGGTGGAGAAAGGAGATGGAAGACGATATATACGCTGTGTCACGCTTATACCCTTTATGCAATATATTCGACACGTACATGATGGATTTGACTTCATCAAGATTAACTTCGCGATCCTCACAGGTCATAACACTTGCAGCAACACTCTTTCTAATGTGTCGCTAACAGTGATATGCCGCATATTCATGTACAGAGCATCCAATATTGCGTATGCGCTGTGAATTCGTACCCACTGGTGTCCATGTCGCACCGCACCTTTGTATTATATTGAAAGTACAATTGACAAAATGATATCACAATATCGAGGAACGACTTACTGTCACATACAACGCTATCATAATTATGCCAATGGGTAGAATCCGGCTTTAAGGATTCACAAGTGATTCTCTTAGTTTTATTGCTTGAGTTCAAGATTGTTCACATCTCTCAACTGTGTGTAGCACTTTGTATTCCCCACGTAGCGCACACTTCATGGAAGTCTTGGCGAAAAAGCTGAGTACTAAGCTGTCGAGTCAATGCCCGTGTCATAGCTCCAACGAGTAGGTGACGATCGTTTCGTACTGCGATAAGTAGCACCTTCATCGAAATATATAATTTCAAAGGAATTAGATTCGTAACAAGTGTTTACCTTTCGAACACAATGAGTATTCCGGTTAGATGTTTCTGCTTGCCTTACTGTTGAGCCAACCATCGTGTCCTGTGCGACAACAAGTTAACCTCTACCCAGTACCCTTTCATGCAAATATTCCATGGCTACGTAAAGCAGTTTAATCATCAAAATCTAACGTAAAGATATCTACTCCACTTGGCAACTATATTAAGAGTTTGTAGTATACTTATAGAATATGCACCGATGAAAGGTTCTCCTTCAATCAACTCATGGAATAAGGCTCAGAGCGGTACAATATGCTTGCCGCGACTCCACTACCGATTGTAACTGACCATCACTGAGCTATATACTTTGTATATTATTGTTTACACTCGCACAAAAAGCCACCAACAACTGTATATGCAAATATTTTGAAGGGTGAAGTAATATATTGGATCGCTACTAGAGTTGTGCCTGTAACTCTGCCGTGATCATCATCCGCTGCTGTATACCGATTTTTTCAAAACCTGATTAAAACACAGATATACAGTGCCAATCAGCCGAAGTCCCGAATAGATTTTAGCTCGTACAAGGATTTTCCTGTGATATCTAATTCCAATGCAAGTCAAGCAATTTGTACCAACTCTGGTTACCATAACATTCCTAAAAGTAGCGTAACAATTGTAAGATCATCGTTGAACACTCTCACGTCTCGTCCTTCCCTTTTAGTCAAGTTGGAAACCAATATCAATCCTGAAACCACGCTCAACTTTGAAAATCCGAGAGCAGAAGAGCTACCACTGCCCTATCCAAAGACAATTTTGCGACATGCAGTGTTTTCATATATTGTTCTTTATCAGTGGATGCAAGCTCATAATTTGCATGTAGAAGCGTTGATTACATACTGTACCAAGACTTGGGTGTAGCTGCAATCTTCTCACATTTTCTTCCTCAGTCACACTTTAGTTGCATACGCTATATCCTCTCTAATAGGTCCAGTTTGTCTTCTACCCATGTAGGCAAGTACCATCCATGGTATACCATCCATGGTAATCAAATTGCTACATCACTCTTCTTTAGGCTCTGATTTCGATTACATGAGCTTGCACATGTATCGAGTATTTGTTCCGTTGTTCTTGTCGTCATGTACTGATGGTAGCCAGGGTGCAGCACATATGCCATGTTGCCATGGCATGTGAAGTAGCCATGCGCGACACTTCTGGGGTCGTTTAATATCCCTTGATATCTTCGGTAGGGGGCGGGCGCGAGGCGGGTGGGGGGGGCATCAGTGCTCTCTGGTTGCACTCAATAACTAACTGACTGATTGCCTATGGCACTGAGACGAGAGAGTGAGAGAGCCGATTGAGGGCATTATTACACAAAGTATAAACAAAACATAAGAGCGGTAATTACGACCCGGTAGCTCGTTTGTAAGGCGAAAGTCAAGTGATATGGTTTTCACCACGGATGTGCTGCACTCGTCCCTGGGGAGAGCGCGAGAGCATCTACTGGAGAGAAAGCAACTGGCCTCAGATAATAAGGTATGCGTGCATAGGAGTATGGTTTGATGCAACTGCCGTGTAGTCGAGAAATCTGCGCGTGCGTGCGTGTGTGTGTGTGTGTGTGTGTGTGTGTGTGCGCGCGTGTGTGTGTGTGTGTGCGTGTGTGTGTGTGTATGTGTGTGTGCGTGTGTG
>JAWQFL010000006.1:1376132-1643458 GCA_033442365.1 Creolimax fragrantissima
TGTATGTGTGTGTGCGTGTGTGTGTGTGTGTGTGTGTGTGTGTGTGTGTGTACAGACCGTATGTAATTCCGTACGACGAATGAACATCTTACGGTTTGCAAGTACTTGTGCTCAATAACATTCATTTTCTGCGTTGAGGTCCTTTGATAGGATTGATGTCGTTGACGAAAATACCATAGTCTGAAGCCAGTCACTCACATGTAGAATACCGTATACACTCGGGATAAATTTACATATACAATAGGCCGATATTCTGTCAGGTGCGGACTCCCATTTCTGGTACACTGCCTTCAAAGAGTTGTTTTTAGACACTGAAGACTCTCCCGATGGAGATGATTTACTATTTTTCGTAAACAGATATACATCAAATACACAATCATATTCACACATGCGCGCACGTACAAATGTGCGCGTAATCGGAAATGGAAGTGGGGAGAAACGTTCGTCTGCGGGGACATCTACAAGTGGGTTAAGTTCGCGAGATAATAGTTATAACGGCAGTGGAGACGGTGAAGGGACGAGCGACGCAAAGGAAGAGGGGGAGATTCCGTCATTTTATGTACTGCGTCACCATTCAGCAAAGGTTATTTTGTTTCTGTGTATCCATGTTATGTACGTATGATGCAGTGTTGGTCAGTATGTTTGTGTGCGATTGCTGGCATGAGGGAAGTAGACTTTGTCTTGAGGCCAACAAGTCGAATGAGATCGTGGAATAGTCATTGCGGAAACAAAGACAAGTGATGATACCGATGAAGAGAAAGAACTAGACGTGTATAATATGTCTCGCATTTTGTTTGTGTATGAAATATTTTTTTGTACACAAGTTGCAATACTCTCTAAGTGCATGCTTATGTTTATCCATATATGTAGGTACTCGTGTATTGGTATCACTATTAAGGGATACATACACATACGCACAGGTACACACGCTTAGACTTGCATTCACGTGCATATTCTTATTCTAATCACAGATCCCAGAAGAAAGCGATATCTCGATAGACTGGGAAAGCACTTACTATCTTAACATGATTCTACATGGCTTCCACTACATTCTAACAATCGTCATTGGAACTAGAGGGGAGGCTGATGGACATATACAACCCTCAACAACGGTATGGGCGTATATCTATGGACAAACGCATATGTATGCGCACATATACATTCCTTGCTCTTTGCTGAACTTATATGAACATTTTTCAAGTATGCCTGTGCATGTATGTTCTTATTAGTCGGCTTATCGTATACTCGTAAGGGGTTTACGCACTACACGTATACACACAGCGTGTTATATATGCGCAAGTTTGCTCCACGTGCACGTTATTCACTGTCTCAGTTGTAACGGGAGGAGGCCAAATCCAGCACTATATGCACATGTGTCCAAGTTGCCATGTAGTATGCACACATAGATTATTTTACGTATTTCAATGCATATATGCAGGGCTTAAGTTGACTGCATGTGTATGCCAAGAAATGCGAATGCAAGGAGTTATACCAATACAAATATTAAACAGAAGTGTAAGTAAAAATTACACATTCATATACAAATACATACATACATTGTATAGGTCTCTAAACGCGTGTATCCATCCCCGAGTCGTACGCGCATGGATCAGTCAAAGGGCACGGTGACTGAGCTGACGTACCCTCGTATCTTCTTCCCGATTGATGACTTTGAGGATTTCTTTCACTCCGTTGTGTGTAAGGTATGTATATATGGATTTTAATCGCACATGGGACCATTTTATGTCACACTAGCCGCGTTGACCGACCTCTCATATCTAGGATATCGAGAAGTTCTTTTAATATGGAACGTGTGAATACCCGACTATATTTATGTACTTATAAAGATAATTTTCTGTCTGTGGGTGTATGTACGTCCTTCTCATTACCTATATACATACTAGCATAAATGTATATACCTGCCCATACACCTGTAAACATGTGCTTCCGCGCACACTATGCACATATAGCACTTCCACAAATACCCGCACATCGATGTCCATATCTGTTCACCTTACAGGAAAAGCAGGTCGTGTGTGTTGAACTTACCGCACGGTGTAGTAGCTTTGTGACGTCTATTTTCCAAGGGTCTGTGCCATACTCAATGCTGCTACAGGTATTTTTTGGACTGCACAGTGGTACGCAAACATCACATCTTCCGCTAAGAGAAATATCACGCGAAGACCCTGGTAGTATATCACAGAGGTTTACATGCGAATACTACAAATACTCCACACAACAACGCAAACCGCGCTGCCAGCACGGGCACAGATAGACTACACACACATATACACCTTCACGTACACACATATATATACAGGCCTTTCAGAAGAAGGCGAGTGCGTCATCATGGAATCCTCTTGTAGTCAAGTCATGGGATTCGATGGAATTTCTGAAAATGAGAGGGCCCAATGGTGTGGGTCAGGCTGAAATGGCTGTATGTAAGGTCCAGTCTGATACTTCTTCTGTCAGCGCCAATGCTCTGTGTATGGACTCGGATAGTGTAAGTTATCACATTTACACGTGCACATCAAATGGTCCATATGGTGTGAAATCTATGATCTTACAAGCATTTTATACTGGAGTATACCTTGCAGATACTTGTGCTTTGGAATTACATGGAAGTAGTGTTTGAGTGTGATTTTCATATTACTATCTCTTGTTTTCCTACTTGTTAATTCATGAGTGCGGCATGTATATATGTTTTAAAATTGATTTCTTTCTTTTCTTCATATCGAGATCAAGTGGAAATAGGTGGGAGTGCATGGTGCGATATTTAATTTCGCCTTTACTCTCTACTATTTACCCCTTCGTGTAAAAGTATAACACCCCCACTCCATGTTACTTTTGTGTCTTATACTTGACTTGTGCGTGATTAATTCGGAAATGGGTGAAAGTTTTAGTTTTGTGCGTACACAATGGTGCACGGTTATTTCCCGCTTACACTTAAAAAGGACTGCATGTGAACTAGAGTTCACTGGCCTAATAATACCAGTTGAAATGGACTTGGCTCAGGCAGAAATACTGAGAAGTGCAAATACGATTGCAAATTTGTTCCTTTCTTCTCACACTGCACATTTATAAACAGATTGGAAGTGGGAGTGGCAGTGGGAGTGGCAGTGGTAATGGGAGTGGGCTGAAAGGATTTTTCACCAATACTCTCCGAGGACTGACCAGCAGTGCAGCTCATCCGGTTGAACAACAGACATACCCTAACCTTAACGCATGTCTCACATTCATCAATGTACGTTTGAAGCACTTGGTTGTGAATGTATTGAGCGCAAAACCACAAAGACCTCTACTTGATCCTTCAAGTAGCCTTGGTGAATGAGATGTGTGAATCCATGTGTGTGCATGTATGTGCGTGTGCATATCAATACTTTTATGAGAACAGGATATGTATGGGCATGGGTATCATGTGTGGGTACAAATGCAATGGTTTGCTCTTATCCCATATACATTCATCAAGTGTTACTAGTGTTTAAGCGTGGTTCCATTACAAGGGTACCCAGTTTCCATACCAAACGAGTCAATATGAATGCGCATGCTTCATACACGCATGTATTGATACGTCACAACGTTGTTATCCAACTTTAATAGTTCCAAAAATCGTCCTAGTGAAAGAGAATCTTTGCAGTTGCAATTCAACATCAAATTTGAACGTTATCTCTGTAGATACATATGCGTCACACAACAATTCCCTAGCTTGTTGCAAAGTATCTGTTCATTGATTTGTTAATCAAACAAATAATCCGGGATTGTGAGCTTCTTCAGAGTTCAAAATAGTAGCACAAGCTCTTTTCTGCATTGAAGTGGAGGTGAAGGTGCGATATATATGAGTAAATATATTGGCGTTCCCAGCAATTAGGCAATGGTGAACATCTATAATATGGAACCTTACAAATACCGTAAAAATCAAGTTATAGTGCAGTTAACATAGGTCGTTTAGAACGCAGAAAGTACTTCTTGGCATTGTAAGCTAGATCCTAAACGTGAGCTTACTGGCACGATATTTAACAGAGTAAAGGTAGTAGACCGTACTCGATTAAAACATCACACAAATGTCCTGTAGGTGAAAAAGGGCAGGGGAAACGAAACAGCGGGAACCCTGAAACCCCATAACTAAGAATCCAAGTCCAAATATCACCTTTGCTAATGCACTTTTTTGTATTTTATTATTGAGCGCGTCGTGCGCTCCTTACATCTGAGAGAAACAGACCAAATAGAGCGAGAAGCGTCGTTTGAAAGTGGTCGTGTTCATGATTATTTTCGTGATTGCATCTGCCTCACACATGTATTGCTGTATATATTTGTAGAACAGATAATAATTGTACGTAATGGTGTTGTACTATAGAACTGTTTCCAGATGTATAAAACTATACGTTTGCAAGACACCAGATTCGTCATACACATCGGATGTTTGTAAGTGATCTTAACGTCGTGGTGTTTTGACATGAAACTAGTGAGAACAGGGGGTTTTTTGGAGAAATGCTATCAAATATCTACGGCCTGTATATATCAAGCACATAATGTGGAGTATAACACCATGTGTACCTTTAGCACACCACTGAATCAAAGCACGCAAGGTGCGAAGAAAACGCCGTGATTGAAACGAACCATTGATGACACATGTATACGCTCTTTAATACGCTCTTTAAATTGGTATGTCAATAAGAAAACGCAGAACACATTCGGAATAAACCAGTACATACAAAACATATGCCCTTCCATGAGACAATAGTGCACGCAGGTATGCGCGTGTCAGTGTGTGTATATGTGTACTTAACTAACCTCGATTTCTTTTTCTTCAGGTTAAGCATGAGTGAGCGAAATGTCACGTGAGAGGTGAATATTTATTAGCATACGTCCGTATGTGTACAATGCTTGGCCTGGTGGTAGAAGACAACAAATCAACGGACTCGATTGCGTGCTGTCTTGAAAAACTTTTGTGCGCACACTGTATATCTATGACTGTGAGTTTATTGTACTAGTATGATGTCGAAGGAGGAGTCTTACCTACTACATACAAGATAAACTAATACAATCGTGCATGTGTTAAGATACGTGGAACCGTCAAGATATCGCAGATCCACTATGAACGTGGGCACATATGCATTTTGTGTCCAAGTATAACAATATATATACGTTGGTTGTTGTTGAGCCCTTCTTACCTATTTGTTACTGCGAGAATATTGATCGCTGGTGTAAAAGCATGTAGATATAAGTATAGGCGTAGATATATATGATTACGCTGTCCGACGCGTAGTAACTACTTACATGCATCAGAATGACACTGTACCCGTGCACGAGAGGGATGTAATGCACTACAGTAAGATATACAGCTATATACCTGTACACATGAGAGGTACATATACGAGAAAGGGATAACGAACTGACAGCTGAAGCATGGATGCACACATATATATGTACAGGCACCCACGTGTACATTTACTAATAGATAGACCACCAGGTGTGTGTGTTTTGTGTGTGCCTGCGTGCGTGCTCTACACAATGCCATGCAATGGTTTTGGCGCGCGGTTCCACACATATGCCTACACGTGTCAACGACATCCCACACTTCCAGACACACACACACACACACACTCTCTCTCTATCTCTCTCTCTATAACGCACACACACGTACATATATACACGCGTGATTACACCTCAGTGCCGTCATACAACAGTGTGTGTGTGTCTGGGTGTCAACACATTCACACATACGTGCACGTAGATAGAATTAAGAGGTGGTGCTTTTAGTACATTCCGCTGAAATATCTGCTGATAATCATGTTCTGGCTGTCACTAATTAAGAGCACAGTAGTGATGCAGCCACAGGACTTTGGACGTGATGAGTCCTCAGCGTTGAAGGAGGCGTTGAATCTAAAATATGCCAATAAGGTAATTGTCTGTTTTCTTCAGTCCTGCTTGTGTGTATGTGCTTCTGTGGATATAGTCAGTGTGTGTGCTCTACTCGTGCTATAGGGATAGATTATGTTGGGAGAAGACGATGAACTAAGAAGGTAATGATATTCTAAAACGCGTTTGTCTTGTGTATAATTGCTCGAGATTTCGCTAGAGAAAACGATAAAATACTAAATTTAGATGGATTCTGGAGATTTGTTCGTACAACAATACTTTAAACATCAACATTACGCTAACTCCTTCGTAAACAATTGAAATTCATGTTATTACGTCGTGATTTCTTTGTACGTATGTCCATGTATGTATGCCCAATAAGTTTATGTGTGCAAGTAGATATGCGTGTACATGTGTACGCAATGAACAATTAGTTGTTAATTTGTGTTATATGTTTCACCCTATGTTCTTGCTACACAGTACACATACATACATAAGAGTGAAATGTTGATATGAGTACAATTCGAGACACAACACACACACACACACACACACACACAAACGCACAAACGCACAAAACCCAAAGTCAACATTCCGAGTGAACACCACAATTGAACATTACCAGAGATCGGCTCACCATGTATTAAATCTCCATCGAATTTCACTTTCTGTGTTCTACATGTGAATAGCTATGTATTCATGGTTTGCATTTTAACTTCAATCTCAGGTGAAGAAGGGCGTCGGTCTATTTATAACACTATACGATATTTTGTCACAAGGAGACCAGTATTTATATCCACTCAATGGGGCTGCTCACGTACACGGTATGGTGTGGTAGAAAAGCAAACAAACATCTAATATCAATACCAATCTACCCATTGTTACACACGCTCATGTACACCTATGTACTTACTATTAACACAACCATGCAGGTATATGAATAAGTCAAGCATATTCACAGTTAGACATGTACATAAGTGCACACGCACGCATATAATTGGTAAAGCGTCAATCAAAGTAGAAGTCGAATTGATAGTTTTGCATTGCTTTGGGACTTATATTTCTTGCTCTGGTGTGTAAACAGCAAGTATACAGAACCGAGTAACGTGTGTTTATACACTGTACATATTGTATACATACACATACTCGCAAATTATTTCTGGTTAATTCCTACTTCGACTATGCATGAATATCCATGTTCTTACGCATGCACAAGACGAACGAATCTGTAGAGTCAATTCAAACATATGCATCTCTCTATTTCGAAATGTATTATTACTGACTTAATAGTTGAGTTCATGCCAACAGTGACTTGCCGTTTGTGGAAGGACGGGTTAGATCTATATATTGAATCGTGTGAAACAAAGCAAATAGCATTCATTCGCGTGCACACACACAAACTCACGTACACGCGGTACAAAACATGCACAAGTGTTTAACACAACAACTTTTTCCTCTATAATGTCATTCCAAGTAAGTTCCTCCGCCTGTCGTTCAACCCTATAATCGAGAAAATACCAGTTCTAGTTCATGGTCCTACCGTTGATTAGTGAATTCACTAGACACAATTATTCTTTCATGCGTTTAATTTGAAAGGTATTAAATCACTCACCCGTCTCTTTGCCCTGCATCCCCACTATACTCCACTTGACTCGTCTCGCAAATACTAGTTGAGTTTCGATTCATTGTGTTCCGACCGTTTGTTGGAGAAGCTCTTGTAGGCAAAGTACTTCAGAATGGGAAGGAGGGTTTGCAAGGTACCTAGTTTTGAAACAATACATGTGCGTTCGAATGTATAGATATATGCAATGCGTAGTGATATTGTATGGATGCATGTCGACAAGTCTGTAAGATCCTGTAAAATTGGTTATGTTCAGGTTCCTTATGTTCCGATTGTGCCGTTTGTGGGAGAACTTAAGAGCAGTATGGAAATATTGCACGTAACTATCTTTATAATAATATTGATGTGTATGTGTGTGTAACTGCAGTGAGATCGTGTACCTCTGGTTAACTAAAGAATGCGTTGATTTGTTGTCACTGTAGGTCTGCTAGTGGTTGTGTAGTGTATGGTATATGTGAACGCCTCCAACTCATAATACATGTTGCTGTGTGGTTCGTTACAACAGTATCGCTCGGCTTCTTTGATGACATTTTTGTACCAGCACACTTCATGCGGGACAACGCATTTTTTGAAGACGAAACACAGACTTGGTATTTCCTTGTCCAGGACGAACACAAAATGTATTACGATGTTGGTCATCCAATACGATTCAAAGTAGTCAGGTATATGTATTCGTATTGAGTTGTACACGTGCGCATACATGTGCGTCTGTATGTGTGCATGTGTTAACACAGACATACCAATTCCCACGACGAATACAGAAAAGGTCTGTGATATTTACCATCCAAAGGTCGAAAGAGAGAGGTATATATTGATTTCCGTAGAGCGAGTACGATTTGTATGCTATTCACAGTAGAGCAACTTCGCCAATTTTCATATGCTTTGATTTATTAATGATAATTTAGTGAAACCTTCAAAGACGTCCATCCAGTAAACGAAGAGGACGGACCTCTCCGACAGCAGACCAAGGATGATTTGGCCAAGGTGAGTATTGTGGGTGATTACGTGCGTGCACCACCCACACAGGTATACATGTACATGTATTGGATGTAGCGTCCACGGACTTCACCGCTAATCGTGGGCGTACGCACTGCATGTGTGTATACGTATTATATATATATATATGTGTGTGTGGTCTGGTATAAAGCCAACCACATTCCAAGAATGATCCCGCTAAGACAGGTTTCATGAGTGATGCACACTTACGGTTGCGTGGGTATAGTGTGAGATTTCGGTATAGTGTGTGATTTATGTCTATATATGCTAACATGTTCTCTGTAAACTAAATCACAGATCGAATACGTTCACATATACAGATAAATAGTATGCAACAATCTGTAGCTGTACGCGTACAAATATTTACGTGCAGCAAGCGCAATTAACATTTGCACATTTTGCAGGCATATATAACAAACTTGTGTGAATGTTCTAATGTCTATGCATGCACATTTACTGACAGGACACTGCTGATGACGACGCGGAGACTGGCGGATTTAGTACTTCCAATATTTCATATTTTATTACGGTATGTCTATATTGTTCATGGCAAGTTTGTTGTGCTCGAATCGCATTCGTGCACACAATTGCTTGGAAAAATTGTGTCAAGTATAAATATACATACTACGGCATAACCAAAGCAACGACCTATGCGTGATGTAGTTCATGTACGTTTGCTTAACATATATATACACAGTATACACATCAGAACGGATAATCATCCACGAACACAAATGTACAGACAAACATGGACATCTACTAGCACATAGATGCACATATCAATTGATCATGTAACTAATCACAGTCACGTAGGCATATGCACATCAGTCTATATGTGCGGACAGCTCTAAATCGAAAAAAAAACCCTCATTTATACACTATAGGCATCGGTTAAAGACGATGGTTTGGGTATGGTGGCCTGGTGGACGTAGTATGGGGTATACATCTATATTCATTCGGATGTGAGATCAAACTGAAGTCCTGTTTGGGAAGAATAACGAAGTCGGCAGCAAGCCAATTGACTGGATTTGTTCAACATATTCCTTATTTCCGTTGTGGCTCTTGCAAATTTTAGTACCAACCCCTAAATTATATACAAACGCGTGCAACACATACATCTGCATAGATATAAATGCATGCACTCACACGCAACCTTCGGAGATAGATTTACTATAGTAAGCGTTTCATCACACACTTGGGCCTTCTTTTGCGTAAGATAAATTATTGAGTGGAAGTATAAATTAGTTTTTCACTCGTAATAAAAGCAATCGTCAACATTCCACGCTGTGTGTATCTAAGAAAGATATTTTCCGCTGTTACTAATATCATCACACTCTACCTCTGGTTAGTACGATTAACATATTGGACAATAATTTTACTGAACTCTAGACGTTCCGTTCCATCTTACGCCATCCCTCCTTTCCTATACCCACAGTCAGTTGTTCTTTTCTGGTACCATTGCTATTTGGAAGCCAGGATAATCACAGTCATGTGGTTCTTCTATTACTCGATTGCATAGATACATGTAATCAGACCGGCAGACACCATAGATTGACATGCAGATAATCAGACAAACAGAAAAACACACAGTACGCCGCGCCAGAGTATAAGAGGTGTGTTTGTGACCTATGCGAGAACAGACGATAACGTTATGTGTGCATAACGTTATGTACTCGAACCTCAACCGCAGTCAACAGAGTTGAATAAAAAAAGTGTACTTTTAATTATACAAAACTATATGACAACTTGATTAATTCAATGGACGGTACATTTCCTTCCCCAGAATACGGTGTCAGTAGAGGAGGGAGGGACATTATAAAGTCGCCTCGTTCAAATTTAAAATCGGCTAGTTGAATTAGTTTTGAATATAACGATTATCATTTTGGAAGAGTGTTAATGGAGTTCAAACGTCACCAACTTTCAACTGTGCGTTCATCTTTTTATAGTGTCTCCAACGCAACGCAGGCAGATTCAAGCCTTCCCTCGCTTTCAAGCACTCGTATGTACACGCATGGTTCCTACCTAGCTTTTCTGCCCTTGTGTATGTGCGTGAATGAGTGCGTGCGTGTGTTTGCGTACTTCTTACCTGCTTACTTCCGATATAGAACCGTAGTATTTTTTTTTGCCTTATTTCCTATATATAGTGATAGTATTATTCGCTTGCTTTCATGCTTGCTTCGCTGTTTACAGCATTACTTCTTGTTGCGTTTGCTTTATCTATAGAATCACCACTGCACCTCCCCCCCTCCACCTCCTCCTACTAAGTACATGGAGAATCCAACTGCACGTTTCGGCCTAGTATTAGGTTAAGTAATATCTTTTGTGGGCGTGCTAGGTATATGCATAAAACAGTACAATGTTGAAATATTTTAGCATAATTGTTGCCGTATGTTCAGTTATGCTTCCACTTCTTATGCGGCTGGTGGGAAACATACCTCCAGCGCAGAAGATATCATGTTACTATTTGGGTGGGAACCATTGTCCACAGTTCATATACAGTGGACACATAAGCAAAGGGTGGGAAGACATCATCACTCCCCTAAAGGAAAACTTTGACCACGGATATGAAATTGGATCTCAACTCACTATCTATCATCTTGGGGAGCAAGTATGCATTTTTTGTGAGTGTGTATGAGTGTGGATATGAGTACAAGTGCTCGGAGTAGGAGCTTGGGTGGGCGGATTGTGTGCGTCTTTGTGTTTTTAGGCTCGCACCGCACCCAGTCAGATTTCATGTAGTCATTCAGACGTTGCTGAACAATAGGTTCTTACCTACAAAATACTTCCAGCCTAGGTATAATATTTCCAAAGGTGTGAATATGACAAAACCCCTTCCTGGCTTCTAGCTCTTGTTTATTGAAAGTCTGAAAATATAACAATATATATACAAACCTACTCGGATTGACGAATTGACAAATATTGAATAGTAACGCCAACACAGTCGTCATGATTGCTATTCACCAGAAATTCTATGATGTGATCGCTCTTCGAATTTTAGTCGTTAAGGTGCTTAAATCGACCATTATTTCTTCTTCTTCTCAATTATATGCCAGGTTGTCGATATAACAACAGGGTATGCAGACACAACATTCACCACACCATACGCAAACGATACATTACAGCTAGTGTTCTCATCCACAAAGTTTGTAACTGCCATGGCTATGAGCATGCTTGTAGACAGGAAACATTTGGATCTTGACACACCTATTGCTTCATACTGGCCGGATTTTGCCAAGAATGGTAAGGAGAGTATTACGGTGGGCGAATTGATGTCACATGCTGGCGGACTACATAGTGTGTCTGAGCCGATTAGTATTGATGTTTTGTTGGAAGAAGGGCATAGATTGAAAGAGTTGTTAGAGAATACTGAAGTCGACCATCGTACTTGGAGGCAGAAAGGCAAGCAAGGGTACCATGGATTATCCCGAGGACTGTACGCGAATGAGATATGTAAGTTAGTTGATCCCAAGGGTAGGTCTATTAATAGTTTTATAGAAGAGGAGGTGTTGAAGCCGTTGCAGTTGCACGATTTGAGCATAGGTTTGAAAAATTCATCAGATATGTACAATAGAGTGTCGGATATTATTGTGATGTCATGGCATAAGATTGTGTTTGGGTTCTTACCCAGACTTTTCCTCCCGAAGTTCCTTTGGGAAAACCTGTATGATGACATGTTCATTACAGACAAGGAGATGGAATTTGCAAAAGACCTCATCACTTGGGATATGCGGAGAGTGACACATCAGGCCTTTGTACAAATATTGAAAGACGGTCCTCGGCGTTTAACAGAATATAACAAACCCTCAATATGGATGGGTATTCATTCCCCATCATCTAGTGGGTACACACGCGCAGCTATATTGGCCAGACTTGCCAATGTATTTGCTATGAAAGGTGTTGATAGTATGACAGGGCTCAGGCTCATGTCCGAGGAGACAGTTGCAAAAGTGTCAGAAAAGTGCGAACTTTTGCATGACGCTTCTCTCAAGGATAACATTCAGTACACGAAAATGGGGTTCGCGGATATGGCCACATTCGCACAGAAAGCACCGTGGTTCACCCATGAAATGTTTGAACAGTCCAAAGGTGAGTGCATGGGATGGGCAGGTGCGGGTGGTTCTATGGTTCAATATTGTCCATCTCTTAAGTTGGCTATTGGGTACAGTATGAATAGATATGGTCCTCACATTTGTGACTGGCGGGGACCGTCGTACCTAGCAATGGCTGTGCATTTAAGCAAACATGCCAAGTAGATGTTTTAATAAGTACAATTTATCACATTCACACATTTAGCCGCTAAGTAGTAAAAAAATGTGGTTTAGTACACTAAAACAGAGTTCGGGGTTTTATAAGATATCTAAACATTGATAGCTGGCCTCATGATCCTTAACGGTCAATCATAGAACAAGGAGTTCCGATAACAACGTCATTATCTCCAGCAGCAGGAAAAAACTGTAAAAGTTGTACCACAAACGATCTTTTCGTACGAGTATATGTAACAATTTGTACCGAAGAAAAAACATAACTCATAAAAAAAACTATCCTATCCTTGCATGAGGTGTAAAGAATCGGGCGGTATTGGTTATTGCGCGAACAAGCAGAACATTTAAAGGCAAATTAATACCGTTTAATATACAGATACTATTTTTCGATAAAGTTGTCAAGGAAAAGTCCAAAGCCTAGACATTATATTCAAGAAGTTCGTATACGTACCTCTGAAAGTCATAAAACAGCCAAAGTTTAAATGAGTTACGTCTGTTTCCTAATCTTAGTATACAAGGATGGGATGTGTTGGGCTCATGTATATGTGTTGGCTTGTACGCTTGAATTGTATGCACGTGTTTACGTCTGCGTGTGTAGCATGTAACACACATCATATCCTATATATATACATATATATGTGTGTGTGTTGCGTCATGCTGTATCGAAGCTAATCAGCGTCCACTGTTTCCATACATTGGTGACTGCAGAGTTAGTGTTAAACTCCGTGCTACGAACTTATGCTCTACGATAGAAGAGTCATGCTGCCATAAGAATACAACTAAATAATCATCATCATCTACGCGGAACTTGTGTGTATGCGGTTGTGCGTGCGCACGTAACTGCAGCGCACACATATCTAAAGAATTGTGTTTGCGGAAAGTGTATACAGTCTTCTGTCATATAGGAGTTCAGAAAATAGCGCCATTACACACCACACTTTGTCAAGCATAGAGCTTTTCAACTCAAATTGGCTTTTGTATGCATGGATGAATGAATGCATCCTATCGAAACAACCTTCTGATTGAACGATGTGGATAAAATGTACATTGTACACGAGACCTCATCATGGGGTAAGCACTGCCGCACAAGTTTCGTCGTGGCTGTCTAGAAACCACGCCTGAGTGTGAATGTGTGTGAAAGTGTTAATATCTTTACACTTACATATGAATAGAGTGACTTAGATAACATATGATAATAGAAGAAATAAGAGACGGATTGGAAAGATATAAGTTGTTTTGCAAACCATCACCTAAACTTTTACATTTTCGATAACTCCAACATTTGGCAGAACATTTACTATCCTGCTTATTGTGCTCATGGTGTATACGTGTGCATACACATGCATGATGATATTATAGAGCGTGGGGCCAAGGTTGAAAAGTAAGTCTTAAATGAAAATACGTTTCACTTTGCACGTGTACTACTAATATAGTATGTTGTATACGGAGATAACTATACACGTATACAAACGTGACAGCACATTACACTCAATAGTGTAATTGTATTCATATAATATACTTACATTGTATTGTTTGAGCGCATTCATCTTTGCAGTCTCATCCTGTTCTAAATTATTTGCGTGCATCAAATACTGGCCTCTGACATTTGAATCGCTGAAAGAGCAAGTAATAGTAACAAGTAAATGACACGGCAATGCACGTGAGTGTGTGCATGAGTGTGTGCCTGTGCGTGTACCATTTATTGTTGTGCCAGTACAATACCATGGCACACCAATGCTTCATTATGACCTTGGTGACGTAATCCTAGAACGCTGGGGGCCACAGCCTAGATTAGCGCAATACGAAGATTTGGACGCAGACAAACTTGTGTATATGGATGCATTCATACTCCTACATATATATATCCGAAATATAATTAACGAAAACATTACCTTGAGGAACTGAAGGCCTCGACATAGTTTTGATGGAACACGAAGAAACCGCCGTCTGGAAAGCGCTTCGGGTCAAGATAGCAGAACTTTACTACTGAATCAGGTACATCCTTGGTGGTTATTTCTGGCTCATGCAGCGTCCATGCTCCTCTGTGCATGTACGTGTAAGTGTGTTGGCGTAAACGCGTATGGAGGCAAGCACAAGTGCGTCGTAAAATATATCGCATTTGCATACAGTTCTCCCACAACACACGTACAGATGTATGAGCACATGTGTATGACATGTACATCTATATACCTGTGAGTGTTATGCAAGACAAGCGTAAGTGCATGTTGTTCTCGTCTGCCCTTCTGACATGAATAAGCCTCCAACCACTTACGATACATTATTTTCGTCCGTTCATTACTTAGTGCATAATACACTCCCGCGTTAAAATGAGTCCGCGATTGAAGATCATCTGTGTGTTTTATGTACGTTAGTGTACATCATTCATTATTATGTAATTTTTTAGTTGTTTTCTTGATTCATAAATGCAAGTATACTGTGGCATATCTATACTTGGAAGTGTATCCCAAATTCGTAGGGATCTGTGTATATATAAACGTGCATGTGAGTAGGGTGGGCGGGGTGTTGGTCAAGGTGTGTGTGTGGTTCCATGTGTTCATCTGTGAGCGATCGGCATAAGTAGTGCTGAGTATGGGTTTGGCCGTGAGCGAGGTGGTTGTACATATATATGTAGTCAAGCCAACAGTCAACACGCAAATAAGCATTCATTTTAAAGCATCGAAGTGCACTTAATTTGTCATAAATATCACAGGTTCAACAGGATTCATATTTCTTAAGACCATGGCTATATTCCATCGGCTTTTACAAAACAACCATATCTGTATCTAAAAAACATGTATCTAATAAACATGTAAACGAATCTACATACGCATATATATATCACGTACCTAATAGGAACTTGTCTTTTCCATCTGCTTGCCACTGGAAGTCACAGTGTTGTGTACGGCTTTGAACATAATCCATAGGATTGTGGAGAAGAACTGTGTCTGCATCTAAAACAAACACATTATATCCATGTCTTGCATGTTCGGATGATTTCATGGTGTGAAGAGGGGGTTGAGCTAGTAGTTGCATGTACGAACGCAAGTATGTATTCACACCGACACGAATATATTATATATAGGTACTTACCTAATGGCGGCTTCAATGAGTGTAGTTTTAACACTCATAATTTCCTTCCAAGCACGCATTGCATCTGATGTTTTGGGCTTAAACTTCATGTTATGTCCTGTCAGCATTTTCTCATCGTAGTGGATAGCATTGGCATCCCCTCCAATTGATACCTCTAAGTCCTGTTTTAGTGTATACAGTGAAGTTGTGCATTTGCGCAAGTGCTTGCGTGAACATACAGATATGGGTATGTATAATTGTGCCTGTGTATGCGCCCATGAACGTCCACGTAAGTGTGGATGTTGTTGGAGCGTCATTGTGGTTGTAAATGCATGCATACACTAGTGTACATCTTACTCTGAGTCTGTGCGTGTCTCGAGCCTGAATGCGGATGAATTTAAACATCGACAACGCTTCTTTGCCTGCAGCCCGAAATACTATGACTATATAGCCAATGGCTATGATGACTAGTTTCACAAAAAACAAATAGTTTTTCTATTTTTCAATCTCTGCATATTTAGTATCATTAAATATGAAATCTACTTACCAACATTGCCTTCTGAGCTACAGCGTCGAATGCCACAACCATATAACCCGTGTTTCCCAACACACTCCTTACAGAGCATAGCCAGTTCTTTGCCAGCGTCAAATATGAGTCGCCAGTGAAGCCAATGACAATGTTATTGTCTACCGCTCTCTGAGTACGTATTGGGTGTATAACTATATGTGGGGTGTTGTGTCTATGACATGGATATGTGCGTACGCATATTTTGAAATATTCGATTCTACACAACTGCCCTCAAATTAAATGGGCAAACAATGTGTTTGCAGGATTTTGCGTATACGCGGATGAATGCCCAACACTACATACCTGCTTCAAGTGGCTGAGAAGTAGGTCTTCGTCTGGGATGGGGCGCCTGAAGGTGTCGTCCGGGTCACAAACAGGGACAACGGGTTCTTTCTTTATGTACACGGGTAGAAGTCCTTGATTTACACTGGTAATCGGTGTATAAAGAACGTTATGTCTATTATTACAAGGTTAAACCACCGAAAGATTAGAAGTGGGCAGAGACAATATTAACATTCAAATATAACTATGCGGAGGTTTGAGGAGATACATGAATCCTTAACTATCTATTGACTATTAGTAATTTACGAACGAATATGAATGCACCACAAATGAATAATACAGGACACGGATCATACATTTACAAGCAACGTTGACAATTCGCTCAGGCAGATGTTACGATTTGCGGTTCAAATAATACGTATATGTACGCATGCGTAATTCAACGTACATTACATGCAAACTTGTGGACATTATGTGGCCCATTCTATGTGACTGTGCAGACACATTGATTGCAATATATACACGTGCGTTTATACAACTAATGTGCCATGTATATGCAGAATGCACATATACACATCAAACCATAACATAGTGTTGTATGCTGCGCGTTGATAGAAGAACAGACATTTGAAAATACTACAAAACAGTTCGTACATATATGTACTGCGATTTATCCACCCTGTTCAAAGATATACCACAACTAAGTGCAAAATTCGTATGTAAACTTACACGTAGTCTGTGTGGTGAGCATATATACGCATTCTTTTTGCATGTACGGATACAATGACTGGGATAATGGTTTTGGTACGTTTCCCCATGGCCAGAACTGAGTATCGATATACTCCTTCAACTAGCCCCATGCATTTGGCACGGCGACCCTGGTTGTGAGTTTATTGCAGCGTGAAATATAAATTTGCGTTCCAGTAGAAGTCTACATCCAAGCATGTAACAATTCCTACACTGCACACCATGTATACGCACACGAAAACTCCGTGCTATTCAGTCATTTGCTTCGAATTGGATTAATTGTGAAGACGAATGAGATAAGACCTTGCATATGTGTACAAGATACCACATCACTCTTGTGCACAGCCCATGCTCGTACTAATACATACAGGCGTACAATATATATACGTACATACAACTACTATATACATCGAAATGTCTGTGCCTACCACTGCCCACGACGTTATGCCTGCACTCGACTGAACTTTCGTTCTCGCTTTAATTCGAATCCATGCCACGTCAGTGCAGAGTTGGTTAATATACACACACACCTTTCTGAATATAATTATAGACTTGCCTATATTTACACAAATCATCCACTCACCTGTCCAATGCATTTGCCTGTTACTGGACTCGAGCTTTCCTTCTCCCACACGAATGTATCCATGCCGTGTTTCCTTGCCATTTGAGAGTCAACGGCCGTAATAAGAGCGTCAGTATCAGGCAACGTTACAATCAAGCGTTTTCCAAGCTTTTGCTGGCGGTACTTTGAGTTTTCTAGTGTACGTGTGTGCGTGCATATAACCGTGTGATGTTTATATATATACGCGAATACCGCGTTTTTGAAGTTTGGTTTAGGAGTGCTCAGAGTGCTTGTTGCCTAACCGTTTCCTGACGAGAATTTTGAGATTTCTATGAGTGCGAGTGTATATATACAGCTCTGCGTGTGTATGCTTTGTTTACCATTTGATGTCCCTTGAGTACAACTGTCTCAGGTAGAGCTACGATGAGTGGACAGTTTGTAGTTTACTGTAGACTATCTCTCTATTGAGGTTCGCGCGTGTACATATATATTCTAACTTGCAAGCAGCTTATACATCATGAATTATTTATGTACCTGTATGATTTGATAAAATAAGTGAGCGTGCGATGGAAATATAACATACTGCATTCGAAATCCTACTATGCACGTAAGTGCTTGGTTGTATGAGTGACTGCTAGTATATGTATTTATGCGTATGCGAGTGCACCTGGTGCGTCCTTGCATGTAGGCATACGCAGCCATTGATGTGTACCTTCTGCACTGATTAGAGGAGTTCGTTTGACTACGTGGACAGCAACATCGTCAATGGCTGAATTGCCAATCTCATCAATGACCGTCAATTGAAACACATAGACTCCTTCCTGTACATCCCGTAGACCGCCAACCTAATACGTTTGTACAAAATTGTCCGTGGACATGGGTTTGGTTTGTTTGTACATTTATACATGCATAATTTTATCGTATTGATGAAAGAGAGGAAAGGTACTTGTCTGCAGGTATTGGTGAGTGGGTTTGATGTGGGTATTGCCGCGTACGTTTGCGTATGGAAGAGTATGTATGTAAAGGGTGTATACCTCCCTTTCACATCAAGCGAAATTAGTCGCGCCGAGATGATTCCCACTAGCGTGTTCATTCGTGTATGTGTAGACATGTGCGATTGTGCTTCGCGTGAACTTGTATTCGAGTCCAATATTATTTCAATGAATGGAAAAGGCAGCGGCTACTAGAAATGACTCTACTTGTGTAAGAACGCGTAACTGCTTAAAATTGATTGCTTGACAGGTGCACTACAAAAAGATTCAACTACTAGTTGGCGAACTTTTCAAAGTTCTTTTCTCGAGCAGCTTGTTGTGAGTACACCCAACTACATAATTGTACCTTCAAAATAGAATTCTGGCTCCGGTCCAAAACGAAGTCAGCTTCGTTGAAAGAATTATCTTTTGCTGACCAAGTGAAAGTAAGGTCCCTCTCCCTAGTACCCATGTTGAACCCTTGAAGAAACACTGCATCTGTCGAACTAGGTTTATATACAATTATATCCATGCCTGCAAAGGGTTGCAAGGGATCATTCTTAAGCCATCTTGTCTTATCACTCCGTTGGACCTGCCTACCACTAACATCTATCTTTTCGTCAGTCTTCAAGTCTCCTCCAGACACTCCCATACTCGCTTGTATATTGATGTCTTCTTTGTAGTCGACTGGAACATGACGTAAATTATCTGTGTCACCGACATTCGAGTTACCATCACCTATGCCCTTCTCGTCTTCAAGGCGGCTCGGCCAGAGCTTATAGATGGCAATCATCATGAAGCAAATCATGATTGATTTATATTTCGAGAAGCGTACCATGGTGAGGGGTGCTGATACGTGGTATCCCGTAACTTAACTGCTACTGATATATATAGTAACGTGTGTTCTTGTGCTTGCGCACGGTTGCATATGTGTACGTCTATGTTGCGAATCAATGCACGATTAGTGTAAATATGTTGAGGTAAGTCAGAGGAAAGGTAAAGGTGAGAGGATAATACGACGGATGAAGTGAAGGTCGCGGATGCACTAAAGGTAGGAATGAACGATGAATAATGGATGCACTGTCTGCAAAAATTGTGTGTGTGTGTGTGTGTGTGTGTGTGTGTGTGTGTGTGTGTGTGTGTGTGGATGTGTGTGGATGTGTGTGTATGTGCGTGCGTGTGTGCGGGTGTGCGGGTGTTCGGTTTTGGTTTCTTGCACGAAACAAAAAACAAAACAAAGCCAAAAAAACGCCACAGATCCCCACCCTCGACACCACACAACCTGTACACAACTGGAGAACGAGATCCAGTCCACGCGATCTGAAAGAGATTCAGTCCACATTCACAACCCGAGAAAGTCATCCAGTCCATACAATCTGAAATTGAATCTAGTCCACATAACCTGAGAACGAGATCCAGTCCACACAATCTGAGAAAGTGATCAAGTCCGCAACCTAAGAAAGACATCCAGTCCACACAACCTGAAAAAGCGATGTAGTCCACAACCTGAGAAGGAGATCCAGTCCACAAAGATTTCATGACATTGTACTTTGACAGGTATAAACTATTCACATTCTGAATCTGAATTTCTATTCAGCAGATTCTGCAGAAGTTCAAATGTTTGCACAGTCATAAGCAGATCAAACAATTTCTTATATATTTCATACTGCATAACCTATTTTGCATATACAATCTATGTATTTATGACACAAACAATTCCATAAAACAAGAATAGTTCTAATGACAGACAAACGATGTGTGGTTTAATGCTAACATTCCAATAAACTAACAGAACTATATTATTTGTGTTTACATGAGGACAGTTGTCTTGCGGTTTGAATGCTTGTGTGTCACTGTCAAGAATATCGACTCATGTTCGACTGACACGTGGTTCGGTCCGACTGTACTCTCTTACTCCACAACAAATATTTCAATAGAACATGTACAATTTAGTAACAAATGATTTGTATTGCTACCGTACCCGTATGCTATATGTATACATCTGTCTTGGAACTTTGGTGCCATAATTCTTCGTTTGATCAAGGAATAATGCCTAAATAACTGACACGTATCCAGCTGTACATGTTGGCAGAGGGATAAAAAGGAGATAAGAAGATATCATTAAGAAAGGGGAGAAGCAAACAGTTTAAATACTATGCAAGATCAACTTGCATACAAGGGCACACAAGCACATGCACGCACTATGCAGATATCACGGATATTTGGTACTAAACAGTTTGTTTATCTAGTTTAGAAATTGTATAGAAATTGTGCTGCATTTAAATGTTCGTGTTAACCTTCCTGACTGCATGTGCTTGTAAAAGAATTAACAAAGCGCAACAGCCTGGTGCACAATACTACCTGTACAACCGCATTGTTAACGTATAAACGGTCGTAAGTTTAATATTAACTAGATACTCGCTAAGCCGTCCGCACCCAGTGGTATGAGCCGATTACGCCAGCTGCGTACTATTTAGTATGAAAGCAAACATGCAACAGCCGTTTAATACTGCGTGAATGTGCCTTTTCATACTATTCAGCTACATATCATCAGGCATATTGGTCTTCCAAATACATGTACAATGCGATTGTCGATTTGACTAATATGGTACAACATTACATGGGATACAAGTACTAACAGACACGTACACAATCGAACATTCAGTCCTTGTCTGCTTGCTTGTATGCTTGCAGGCATGCACACATATCTATGAATTTCCCCCTGTATGTTGCAGTGCAACATGGATAAGTTGTTCGTCCAAGCGTGCCTGGTCGAAAAGCAATGACATAATAGCGAGCACTTTCCACTCCTCCGGATTGAATAATATCATGCACGAGCGTTGCCAAGCAATTGCTTTACGTTTATTCTTGCTGGAGAGAAAAGAAAAAAAAGGCATAAACCGACCTTTTGTTGTGAAACGCAAGCTCATTTCCACTACACATGTACGTTTTAAGGTACAGTTTTGTCATGCGTGACACCAAGGCAACAACGAAGTTTAAAAATAGAACATCTCGTGACTATTGGACACGACGGGGCGTTTGTCTTTATTTTTCGCAGCTTTTCTGTACCTTTGATTGGATCGGATAACCCAGGGATGAACGAACTCTATCTCATGCCTTCATTCGTAATTCTGTTCATTTCTTAGCTTTGATTTTGCTTTGTATGTTATTACCCCTCTCCTCTCCTCTCCTCCCCTCCCTCCCCTCTACTTGTTCATGCACGGTCCGGCGGTGCCCTATAACCACCCCTGAATAACACGATCGACGGACTGAGTGGAGACCTAATCTGTATGGTCTGTTTTGTAGTCCACGATGTGACGTTGAAGAATTGTCAGAAGTTGAACACGGCACACGATGTGATTCTTGTTTTTTGGTTGTTGAAAGACTAATTCGAAAGCATTATTTATATCTACAACTCACATCCTACTTGCATCCACTTGCCCATGATCCATGCGAGCATAGAATAACTTTTTTCTTCTTCTGTAACACGACTATACACATGCGACTGCTACACATGGGCTCCATCAATTATGTCCACAAAGTATACTCTTCGCCAGGCTCCGCTGCCACCCATTGGGCCGTCAGCTAATTCAGACGCCTCCATATCTCTCGAGGCGAGTGAATCCGTTATCTCTCTTCCTCAGATGCTTTCACAGTTGTGGCGGGGAAACTCTAACCAAGACGAACAGTTTAACACTGTGGGTATTGACTCAAACGTTCAGTCTCAACACAACAATGGCGATAGAAGAGACCGTAGCCTCACTATGTCTGCGTTAGACAGTAATGAGAAGTTAGCGTCAGACATGAAAAGTCAACAATTATCGAAAAAGGATAGCATTCCTACCATCAAATCAGCATACGGCAATGCATGCAGAAAGGGAAGTACTGTTTATAGTGAATCCGATACCACTCTTTCAACATTCGTGGAGTCAACGAACAAGTTTGTTTCACACATATTCAATGAGGTTAAACGGCAACAGAGTGCGCGGCAATTAGCAAAGATCACGAAGTGGAGACAGGGAGACAAGTATGTTCAGTGTTTCAAAGTTTGAAAATGCAAAACTTCGTCACATATAGCCTCAAGCTTCTCCCATACTCTTTTGGAAACGTAGCAATGTAGTTGTTTCTTTTCTACACCCCTTAATCAACAGCATCACAGTCGACTTCTCTCACTTTTGTCAAATTTCATTCTCAAGTTTATATATTGATTTGCTTATAGGTATTACTTCCATGGTAAGCGAATGATTGGCCCATCACAATGCGGACCAGGCATTCTCTGTGTCTCTATGCAGGGCGTTTCCTTCCATGATCCTAGAACAAGAAAGGTACGGGCACGTGTGTGTCAACATACACATGCTTATATATAGTTAAATGCGTGTAGGTGTATTGTTCATGCCTACATGTTCATACTGACGTGCATTTAGTTATGTAAACATTACGGTCGAATGTCTTGTAGTAGTACCCCCGAGCCATATTCCGCGTCTATTTCCAAGTGTATTGTCTAATCTTCCAACAACTAAGTATATTATCTGATAGTGCAACAATATGTAAGTGTATGAGGATTATGTGTGTAAACACTGATGTGATACTATTCGTTCTTATCAACCGTCTTGTATGTCTCTTTTCAATGTGTACATAATGTACGCATACGTAACTTGCCACAGTCTTAGTTACTTTCAAAGCCTACGTGAGAAGAAAATAAGAATATGATAATCTATGTCTGGTTCTTTAGGCTGTATTTTTTAAATTACTAATGGTACTGCATACAAATATATTTGTTAAATGCTTTGTATGAACATACGAATCCATGTTGTGCAAAGCAGTATGGAGAGTGTGTACAAGAACAAAAGGGTACCCTCCATTCGAAACTTACTTTGGACTTACAGTACACTGTATCTAATCGGTTTGTTTTATGCAGATTATCTCAGAAAGATCAATACCAGTTTCAATATCACGTACATACAAACAAGCCAACTTCCCTATTTTGCATCTACACTCACACTCATGTACTAACTATGATTTGTATTCCTGGTCTTTTGCATGTGATTGCAACAAAGAGTGGAACCAATCTCCAACTAATGGCGATCAAGTCGTGGAGTGTTAACACACGCTGCATTAAATTCAATGTTCCGCCTGCTAACTACATATTTTATTCGGTAGATGGAGAGAGCATCAATGCATGCTTGTATGAGGTCATCAACAAGAGTAAAGAAGTACGTCTATTGTGTTTATTTGTTCTTGCGTGGGCGTATCTAACTCATTGTGCTGACTATAGATTTGTCTCTGTATATGAACGGAGTAAAAAGTACGAGGTCACTAATCATTAGCAAAACATAAATATCGTTTCTTGATGTTTGTGTGCGTGCATGAGATGTGTTAAACATGTAGTGTGATGAGAACCCATCTACATTTTCATGTAATTTCGACGGAGAATATGCAAGTGTGCTTACACAAAGTATATATAGGCGATTTTATGTGTATTTCAACAGTATATATGCATGCACGTGTGCATGTCACTTCATATTTAGATATCCCATGTTGTTAAATCCAAGTTTGCCATGCTGACAATACCAGTTCAATGTGACCTGGATATTATCGTTTGTATATTTAGAAATTTTAAATAGAAATTATGATGCATTTACGTGTAGTTAGTAAATGCATAAGTCAAGTTGTAGTTGTAACACGCAAACCCTGTTTTGGGGTTTCGTTCTATTGTGCATCTATATATATATACTCGGCAAGCTGTGGATGAGCGTTCGTGCATATTAATTGTAAGTTAATGCTATGTCTTGAAACATATGCCCACCGCACTCCCTGTTGTGAGTGGACCCACAAAGAAACCCATGTAATTATAAACTTTATCATTCATATAAGGTTCGATTATCTAAAAGAACCATTGTAAACCAAATATTGAGTTCAGATCACATTTCTAATTGTAAATTTTGTTTCATAACCATGATGAATAACATGAAAAATGGCTTGCTTTACGGAACACTTTAAGACATTTTTTTTTCGTTCTCATACTTTTACTCAAGAGTTGTAGTCCATCTCATTATATGTTTTTCGATGAACAAACAGAGTCATTTCACACGGGTAGGACTCTGCTGCTTTACTGATATACATATAACGAAATGTACTTTTCTCTCACTATCAGTTGTACAGTAATGCTCTATATAACGCACATTCTGTTAGCTGATGCTCATCCTAAATTATCACAGATGAACAACATAAAAAAAGGGCGACTGGAGGAACAGTTATGGTTGGTCTCATTGAACTCTTTAATCACGTCGGTATACGAGTGTAACCTTGATCAAAGTCTATACCGAAAGACAAGCAGGCTCGTCACTAAGCCTAAACAGACAGTTGGCCGCAGATCAACATACACTCACACCAATGCCAGCTGCAAACTTAACACACACGCCCAAGGAACAGAGAAAATGACGGGACAGACAAAGACAACCACCGCATGCGATGATAAAGACAGGCAACCAGTGGATGAGGAAAGGTTGGGTGTGTATAATAAACTGGAGTTGGTGTCATCACAGGGTACATTGTCTCCAAATTTGAAATATGAGCGGAGGGTTGACATTGACTCAGATGGTAGTTATGACGAAATGTGTGTGAGGTCTGACTCTACATGTACTGTGTGTGAAAAAGATAATGCATGTTGCAGTAAGCGAAATAGATCTTTTCAGGAGTTACAAACAGAGAGTGAATGGGTGACCATAAATTTACCTACGCCACCCAAACCGTGGAAAACGATACCATATGTCGGCTCACACGATGACCTCACACCATGCAGTATTGATTGGGCCTCCCAAAAAGGGGATGTTTTTGACATGAGCACTTCTTTAGATCAACCCCATGACGAAGCCAGAGAAGCGAGGCTCGCCAGACGGAGACAAACAGTAAGTGGAGGAGATATTTAATATCGTGGGTATAGCGCGATACATGGTGGAGGGCAACGCCTCTTGTCACTTTACGGCCATATAGAATAATCGCCGTAAACGTTGCTCTAGTCCTACATCGTGTGTGGATTGTATGTTTAGGAAGGGATGCGTTGGATATGAGTACTACTGTCTAAGACGATATACCGGACAGTAGGAGAAATAGTAGTAGTTGGAGGAATTTACTATGCAACGCGCAGTAAGATGGCAATGTTATCGACATGGGATACTTACCGAGCATCGACATTGACCGTTTGCCTCCATGAAGGATCGGTTATGCGTTTACTCTGAGAGCACATGGTGACAGCAATGTACACATCATCCATTACTTTGTCAAAGATCTTAGATATTTAGAAACCCGATGCTCTAGATTCGTAAACAGGTACTTATCGGTTTGTTTATTGATTTTTTGCCTATTCTTTCATTAGTCTACACGTGTTCAGCGTTCTGCTTAATTAGTTTTTATCAACAAGTCATCCTTACACGGTACATATTATGTTACATAATCGTTCATCATACTTGGTGTTCTTATAGTAGATAATACGACAAGACTCGTCATTGGTGATTTACCATAATTTATGGCATCATTCAACAGTGTGAGTTTTCATAGGAGGATGTCTTCAGCTTCAAACACTGCATGAATCGATCAAATCTCTTTTTCTCTCTCCTCGATCTGTTCTTCAGTCGGGCTCGTAGTCCTACTCTTGTGAATCATTTTATGATAAATAGGAATTCGTACTTGCTACGATTAATCCGATGGATATCTCCTTTCTTGCGATCGCATAACTCGTTGAACATACTGTAAACCCATCTCCAAGCTAGTGTGACGTATATATACAACCCTCAGTAGTTTAGCAATATAATCACTGATGTCAACCATATGACGACCTTATGCGCGAGTATGGCATGATTCGAGAACACTTTTCACTACTTCTTGAATTAAGATGACATTTAGAAGGGCTCCAAAACGTGCAGGTCAATGCAATACTACGTTGTTTCCGGTCGCCGGCCGCCCTTCTCGTTTGAGGTTGTCCGTGATGCAGCTGGCGAAAGTGAAATCTAGATCGCCAAGCTCGTCAGAATCTACCGACCAGACGGAAATTGTGGAATTATTGCGAATGTAGTGCTTTTTATCAGTGAAATTTTTACATCCAGTATTAGGATTACAATTTTGTGTATATACTATCTCGCCGGATGGAATGGACTCGTAGGATTTAGATATAATACCAGACATTCTTGGTGTTGACAAGTGTCCGCGCTTTTTTAGCTTCCACAAAAAAAGTACTTTTACCAACTATGTTCTGACACTCCGCTAGAGATTCAAATGCAATACTTATATAGTAAATATCGGCCTGCATTAGGTGCGGAAAATTGTAGTACTTTGCCAGGATCTACTCTGTATGTATCGAATAAGGGTTATAGCTTTTCCTTGCGTACACGTACGATGGTCGATGAAAGTGTGATGTATGTAACAATACAATACATAGATGATGACAATATTGTTGTAAAAGCATACTTTGTAAACAAACAACGTAAGTGAACGGATTAAGATTGGCGATTAATTTTATCGCCATAGCTACACAATTGGTTTTATAAAATTAGTTAGCTCTTTCTATTTTTAATTCCATTTTCATTCGCTGTTATCCTTGGGAGTTTTTCAACGGGGTAGGGGAGAGTAGTGGATACTCCTGGGATGAATGAAAGCACAACGTTCGATCACAAATTGCAATTGATACAAATAAATTCAATAGATAAATGTGTGTATATCCATACTATCACTACAACTGGAAAAGCACACAAGAGAGAACGTATTCTCATTGCAATATAAGGGTAGAAAGAGGTACTCAAATAAGTCTTGAATTTATTGGTTGTGACCCCACATTTCGTTGTGTACTTGATCCAAGCATGTTGCATCAAGTGTTGTGGTGGTTAGTGCATGATTGGACACTAAACCGGTTCTGTATTCTCTCGGTGTCTGATGGAGTCGTACGAGCAAAAGAACGTCGTAGAGACGAAACGCAACACATCCTTCCTCCACATATCCCTCTTCTAAGTGGCTCATGCACATCTTTGGTCAATGCAGCAGAAATAGCCCCACAAGCATTTGAGCTTTCAACTGTTGTAACTCCATAGATCCAGAACTGTACAACTTCTGTCAGTTTTGGTATCTATATCATAGATGTTTTTACTGCCGTTAAGTTAGTCCTGTACATATTTACTCATCAGACACACACCAAAGTAATATATTTATACGAGATTCTACATAAATTGTTGCTTCCAATTAGTAATCCTGTTCTTTACATATTAACTAACGCGTGCAGTTGTTTACGATAACCCCTCTGAACAACAAGACGAAAGAAATAGGCAGAAAACATAAGTTCATCAATTTTTTGTTACACATCAGCTACGTCTACTGCTGTTATATGAGGATACTCAAATATATACTTGCAACTATAAAAATAAAAATAAACCAAATATACATACACATGCACGTAAATATATCATGGAATACATAGCTGATTTTATACACGTGGAATCTCTCGAATCTGAACATAAATATTCCGTATATGACAACCAATGCGTACGTTCACTTGCCTGGGTGCAAGTGCATTCGAGCTACAGGTATGTATATATTTGCTCCTTTGCAGCACTACTGTATGTGCATCCATAGGTGTGCCTAATAACTATAGATGTATGCTCTCTATTTGCATCATTTTCTAGAACACCAGGAAGGCTATGATTGAACTGAGTGTTGGTTAATTGCATCGCTCCAATCCGAACTATTTTCATCCTCTACGTTGTGTTGGTATAGATGTATGATCTCTATTTGCATCATTTTCTGGAACACCAGGAAGACGATGATCGAACTGAGTGCTAGGTAGTTGCATAGCTCCAAAACTTCCAAACTATTTTTATCCTCTACGTTGTCTTGGTTGCTAGGCATGACGATGGTATCCAAGGTTATTGGCCAATAACATCCCAAGCAGGCACTGTCTCCTCAATTTTGATTATTCTTTACCAATTCTCTTTTACGATTATGATGTAGTACTGGAACGAGATGAAGAACTTCAAGAATATGTGTAAACATTTAGCTTACGAAATCATTTCTGTTTATATTGTTCTGAAATAAACAGGATTAACAGCTATACATATCCGGGGACACACTAGCGTATCAAGTAGTTGTACGTATTACCCTTCACATGGTGCAGCATCATCACCTGAAACTCGCCATTGGAAGTATATCAAATGACGAACAAAGATGGTAACGAAAAATATGACTACATCGTTTGTGCACATGCCACCAATCACCTTAAACAAAAGTAACAAATTAAATGAATACGGTACTGTTAATGTGTGCTCTACTTTTCTAAATCCATCGAAGAAGACACACAATCGGTTAAGAAAACTCATCAATACTACACTCCTAGTGTTCGCTTTGGTATTGCTTTGCCTCGGAATATGTACTCATCTCATAACGTCAACGAAGCGCACACAAGATATTAATAGTATTTCGGAAAGTTGGCACACGAACTTTTCGCAGATATCCAAGAACGAGTCGATGGACGCAGGCACGTATAAGTATTGGGAGAGTAACAAGGCGTACTGGAAGAAAGGAGACCCGAGTATACGTATGCAAGAACACACATTTAAGCAATGTAAAGAATTTCCTGAGAAACAACAAAGACTACCACCCGCTGAATATGTTAGATACAAATCGAGAGTGTACAAGTCGGAAGATGCCAGGAAATACAATGTGCGAGTATACGCCACCAGGTTTCTTAAAGCTATGAACGGATTTGGCATTGTGTACAAGGTTGTCAGCGGCACTTTGTTGGGTATGTAAGATGATGGTTCTATCTGTACGTATATACACTTTTATATGCGTATTTATGTAACTAAACATGTCCGGTTCACGCCCGCGTAAAAGCGAATGTAAATCAGCGGATAGAGAATGAATCAGAAATGCACAGAAAGTAGTGAGTGGAACTAGCTATATATTGTATCAAGATACGTCCGTGGTTCGCTACAGAATAGAAAAATTGTGTATATGCAGTGTACAGTATGGATGTTTTTGCAAAATACTTCAACCTATTCTAATTTCAACTTAAGTGGACTATGTGTATTGTGTGCATGTTGTCCAAGTTCAAGTATTCGTGTACGTATATTCATGCGTGTTTGTATACTCGTATGTGGGCGTGTAGGTGTACGTATATATTCGCGTCTATGTAGAAGATTCAGCTTCCTCGAGGCGTGCGTTGCAATAATCTTCATGTAGATCGCGGTAATTTATTTCAAACCTACTTATATACACCAAGACATATTTCGCTAACGTATGGGTAATTTCATACTTGTACATTTGCATGCACTCATAAATTCACTTTCTCAGTTACATACTAATAGCACAGAACAGTACGTGCATACCATACCCTCTCTCAATCTCTAAACATTCAAACACATATGTACATAAATACATCTCTCGTTTGCACACTTATTTGGGTACATACACACAGAATACGTAATATAATTGCACTCTATTAGTAACGTACCCCACTCGTAATTCTGCACGAAAGCTCATCTTCTCTCTGGCTCACATATCTCACCCGTCACACATAGGCGCGTACAGACATGGCGGGTTGATTCCCGGAGACAAAGATGTAGACATAGAAATTCCTTTGCGCTTAAATAAACAGTTCTTAAGACATCAGATTGAATGGGCAGCGCATATTAGTGACCAGAACTTTCAACAACATTCCGGAGACCAAGAACATCAGGATACTGTATGTATGTACAGCCGTAGGTGTGCATGGTGTACACACTTGTGTTGGTTTCTCTATATAGTGTGAGGATATATAGCATGTGTTGTAGACGAGCGCTATGCCCCCTGCTTTGAACTTTCCCGGTGAGTATGTACCAACTTGTACACCAGGCACACCCATGTCTGAAAATACATACATATTAGTGTGAAGGATATATAGACAGTGTTGTAGAGGAGCGCTTTACCCCCCAGGTTTGAACTCTACAGTGAGTATGTATCACCCACCATGCAAACCAGTGTCAAAAAATGTATACACATATATTTATATAGGTACGTGTAAATATGTGTGCGAGTATCATATTCGTGTAATATGAGGATAAAAGTATGTTGTTTGTACACACATTGTTTTTGCCTTCGTACTAGGACGAAATAGAATCGCCATCTGCATGAACAGAACTTAGACGAAGCACTATTACCTAGTTGTAGAAACACGCAAGCATGTCTGTGTACGTGTGTGTGCGCATTTTGGTTTATGGTGTATTGCTACGGTGCATATTGTAGTGTAGGTAGATAGGTGTATACATATATGCATACGTTGGTATACATGCATGTAAATTCTCCTCTTCCTTGAATCATCACACATTTGTAAAAGTAATGCCCATACCTACGTTTACAATTCGCTATATAGTGATAAGCGTGTCATATATACAGCCAAGTAGAGTACACTATAGTTATCCATTTACACCTTGTTGTAAACATACACATGTCATATTGGCAACTGTACATTTCGTATCCAAACAGTTAAACAGCGACAGCGAAATAAAGCTGGGAAGCCTTAAGAACAATTGTACAGACTTATATGGGGGTGAAGATGGTCTCGGTGGAAAAAGCATACTTAAAATGGGATTGTTGTGCGACATGGACTCGTACGTATGGTCAGCACTACTGGAGTCTACATTCAAGGTATCCTGTACAATAATTCAAAGTATCCTGTACAACAATTGTACGTTCGTGTGTTTGCAAATATGTCTATGCATTGCATTTGTCCGAGTGTATGACCATATCTGTCCAAATGGCTGTCTCGTCTAATACTTACCCAATTCCAATACTGTGAGACTCCGGAGGATCTTAGCTAGTGCATATATGTGTGGGCATATGTTCGCGTGGATGCATGCAATATGTGCATATATATATCTACTCATATGTGTACAACTAGCCACCCAAGTCTGTATGTATTTGGAGGTAGATGCGGTCACGATGAACAAACTATTTATAAATACAAAACATCAACGCATGCACTCACATAACTCAGGTGTACCTCGCAACAATGGGTTTTGGTATAAATCGCAAAGATTCAAACAGACGTTCAGCGCACTATTACATACGAGAACCGTGTAGAGCTCGTGAGAACACACACATACGCTTGGATAGGTCCTGTTGGAATACAGACATACGTTTGATTGTAGATGAAGGCATAGAAGGCGCCGGTAAAGATGTGCAAAACAGCGATAGCAACAGCAACATCATAGGTTCTAACAAGACAAATACAAAACATAACCATACAAGTACGTACGAAAGCATGTATACATATATGTCACGTGTTGATATTGTTTTGTGTCCATGTAGTTGTTTTTTATTTAATTGTCAATAATGATATAGTGGGATTGAAGAGTTTCACACGATTTATACACTCACTGCTACTATTATACTTCATCTCGAACACTTATATACATGTACAACACACAACCTATATGTACTTCTATCACATGAGTTGTATGTTTTATCTACCGCAGTGACAATAATCTGTTTGTTTGTTTGTGGTATGAGTGAGCTATCTTATACCCACACCTTTCTAACAACCCACGCTGACATATTATGTACTTGTACGTATGTTCTGGTCTTATTATTTTTTGAATAGAATCTGACGTGTTGTGGTGGTGAAGCACCTACAACTTTCAACCACCCAATTAATAACTAATAACCATTTAGGTGAAATCCATCTGCCGTGTGTGTGTTGGTGGTACGAGTATCCCATCCTATGTCCGTACAATTTTAAAGAACAATTAGTATTGGAGTATGGAACACATTTTATGAGCCCGGATCGGTATTTCTCGTTAATCCACTTGTTTAATGCATTTATGTTGTTCCACTCATACAGCCTGCACGTCATACATATAGCTCATCATCGTACCACATAATGTCGTTAGTTTATTTATCTTGTGTAGGTATAGTTTTATACAATCGACGTGGCTTGCATATCCTTGTATGCATCAGTCTCCTGCTGCCTGCTTCTTTTATCCTATGACTTGACTCGTATCATGTAGTCAGGGCATCAGCTTTGCATACACTCCCCAGTTGCAAGTATATCCACTGTGTTTACTAGCATATTATAGAATATTATGCAATACTTCTATATAAAAACAAGTAATCCTTGTAGATCATATAATATAGCACTATCTGTACATCCATACCACAGTGATTTTTCGCTTTTTCGAAAGGGTACTCGTCTTGATAGTGGTATCCGCATTGAGCACATCAAGGGCCGACACACGGAGGCACGCATGTTAAGTAAGAAACGAAACGGGCGTTTCGACCCCTACACCTGATATACTCAATTCTCAACACATTCGTGTATGCTCACTTGCAACACTGTCGGGAATTTAGATCCCAAACACAGAGAATCACATGAAGCAGACAAACGGACACTTAGACAGTAAGTACGAGGCGAAAAGATTATTGATTCGTTTTATCTCAGAGATAATTGAGTTTAGTCAGCTACACGTACACATATACACACAGCGATACACAGCGATATTCTGACACAAATGTATTGTGAAGTCGCGTACAGCTTAAACGCCAAGATGAATCGAGGTTGCCACAACTAGTTTTTCTCGTGGGTATGTCAACGGTACTATAGTAGATTTACATTCACGCCGATAAATGCTGCTAAGATGCTATGTATCGCACGCCGTCAAAATATCTACCAAGATGACGTGAATACTGCAATATTTTTATAGTACGATTATAGTACGATGAATGACATCTTCGAAACAGTATAGAAACAAGATTCAAAATTCTAACGTAGTGCTCCTAACATAATTGATATAGTTGTTCGAGAATTTGACCTTTAACTGGTATATTGGGCATTATAGCCGAGCAAAGCATGGAACACATTAAATGAAGAATACGTGGATGACACATAAATTGTTATTTGGTGTTAATGTATGAAACTGTCGATGAACACAATTAATATGAATCTGACTTTAACTTCATTTCACAGAAAATTCATGACATGAGCAGCAGACAGCATAAATACTTGAACCTTATGTCTAAAAATATATTCACATTTACAAGTAAGCTTTACGTTGCGTGCAAACGACTCTCGGCCAAGTTGTGTCCATTGTTGATGAATCTCTTTGTGTGTATGTGAAACTTAATATATACATGTATTAGCCATACTCAGAGGAACGTAGTCTCTACGGTGTGTCAATACTTCGATCGCAATGGCAGAACCTCCTTAATGTTGTTCGCAAATAAGGAAAACACATCTGACCATGTATTCAATACAACGTAACATACATCGGAGTAGGGAACATCTTCAGACTACTTTTCTCATACTTGGAATGTTGTTTCTTTTATTCTCACATTAATAAACTACATCACTTGTTTACATAAACAATTCAAATTCTATGTTAATAACGGTTCAAAGTTTATTGTAAAGACATTCAAAATCTATTGTAACAGACATTTAAACATTGTAACGAACGACATTTAGCGTCTATTGTAACAACAGTTCGGAAATATTGTGTTCCCAAAGAAACAGTCAATCCATATGTCACAGTAATGAATTTATTTTTTTGGTTTCGAATATCACAAGCGGCGTGGCGCAGAGGTTAGCGCGCAAGGCCCATAACCTTGAGGACGGTAGATCAAAACTACCCGCCGCTTAAATTAAACTAATTTTTTAGATTGAGTAGTGGAAGCAAATAGTAGTTAAATTTGTGTTTGTCTTAACACGAATGATCTTGATATCTTTGTATGGTAGTAAAGAGTGCAGTGCACAAGCATTTTGCTTACATTGAATATCAAAATACACCGAGTCTTCGTATGTGCAGTGAAATGAAATATGACTAGTAATACTTGTGGCGATGGATGTAAGGTACAACCACGTGAAGCATAAAATACCAACAATTATCTTTTAAAAATCTGGGATTGCTTTATTTGAGGAACATGCTAAAATCGTGAATATCGTATCTATGGCCTTCTATCGATACTACTGTTCAGTCTATATAGATGTTTCAAATTGATGGATTGTAAGAGAAACACGGCCTTGTCATCCAGACAATGTAGATACTGCAAGAGTAGATAAAATTATAGTAGAAGGTCGAAAGTGAAAAAGTTGGTAAATAATGCCTACATTTTGCAAATACAAGTCAGTTGACTAACATGTAAAAATTATTCATAGATGTTTGGCATTACAATGTCAAGCTATGGTATGTCAAACCGAACTACAAGTCACGCGCAAACTTGATATCATCTACTTCGAGGACTGTTTATGCTTCCCTATGGATTGGCACCATTTTACTGATAATTCTCAAATCTGGATTCTTAGTATACACTTGATATTTCTACTTGTACATAGGTTTTGTTTTTTAAGTTCTCTGCCAGACTGATGTCAAAGAAATACATTCTCCCCCACAATGTTATATTTATTAAGATATCGTTGATGAAGTTCATTTCGTGTTTATTTTACTATTTCAACCCAGACCGCATATGCATTTCATGATGGTAAATCAGAATGCTGGCGGCAATTTCCCGCTTGTTTGACTCAAAAATTAGTTGGTGTTTGAGTACTAGTTCCTTTGATCAATTATGCATCTGGAACATCATACTAGCTGCAATCTATGTTGACTATATACAAGAATGGAAAGTATATATTAAGAACAGACGCATAGACACTATTTGAGACTTGGCTTGTGCATGTATGTCTAACATGGAATTATATATTCGAAAACACAATCTCCTTCCGTTCACGTTTTACTAACATGAGACAGGCATGCAATACATATCCAAGTATTCGCAAATGCGAACAAACATTGTCCTTCAATTACCCACAGTATACATTCCGTGAATGTTGTGTACATTGTAATACTATACGTTTTGTTATGTACAATCCAGAGCAACCAGACAAACATGAAAACCCAATCAACACAACATGGTTGTGCTACTGATATCTGTATGTGCTATGTGTCGTTCTATTTCCCGCACAAATATTGTACCAATACAGCACTAATCCCCACATAGTCACACTCATACGGAAAGAGTGACAGGCAGACGGTGTTCAGGGACGGAGGAAAGGGAGTAAGTAAGCAAGCGGGGCCCAAAAAACAGCGTATTAGGTTTGCTTTCTATGCCGCCGCGTCGTTGGTTTGAGCTTGAGAGCTATGTGTGTACTGTTCAGTGAATAGTTGCGTTGTGCTTGATATATACTGTTCAATGCACAGTGGTATGGTGCGTATAAGTGCTTCCGTGTCGTGTTTATACTTAATTATACCTTGAGACTACTGCTATATTCTGCTCAATAGAACACGGCAGTGACGTGTGTGGTGTAATAATTGCGCCTAGTTGCGTAACTATGCGGAGACGCTCTTCGATTTGTAACTTTTTAAAACGCACAGGACGGTTGCTATTGACCCTCGTAGCACGTCAGCGCTAACATACACACACACACACCATACACATACACACACACACACACACACACACACACACACACACACACACACACACACACACACACACACACACACACACACACACACTCTCTCTCTCTCTCTCTCTCTGTTTGTGTCTCTCGCTAGTCACATGCAACGCACGCTCTCTTTCTCTTGCTCGTCACAAACACGAATAACTCTTCTTCTCTCCTGGTCACTCACACACACTTTCTCTCTCTCATCGCACATATACACACTCTCTTTCGCTCATCACACATATATGTACACCAGCATCTTGCCCATGCCATAGAAGACTATACCCTTGCACACGGGTGTGCAAACGAAGCTCGCGAAGCATACGTGTAGATCATTTGTCCAATACTCAAGCCGAAGTACTGTCACAGATGGAGATGGACGAGAGATTCGGAAAACTTATAGAATTGCCATTGCCAAGAATCGAGGGGGTTTCTCCAAGTATTGTGTGCTTGTCCTCTCCACACGCGTCAAGTAGGGAAAACACGGATATATCAATAGTAGAACCGTATGTATTTACAAATGTAAACTTTGATATGCTGCAGTGTATATAATATATATAAATATGTATGTATTGCTTCACGTGTATGCGCGTGAGAATGGTTAAACAAGAGCATAAGTTTTTTAGACACGAGTTCTGTAGTTTCAACATGAACAATTTCACTAACTACTTGGTGTCCTTTTTACATGAGATGGGCATACATACACAAACACTCACTCACTCGGTCACGCATATGCACATGCACACACGCATACACAGTATTGTCTATCCGCAAGCAGATACGATGATCGTGAATGTACAGTCTCAGTAGTAGAGACGGTATGACACACGAGACCTCTCTAAATGTTCACTTATCAGAGATCCTCGAACACGGATATATAAAAGGCATAAACTAACAACGTGACAAGAATAAGTACTTACAAAATCAAAATTGATCACACTCTCAGTCGCTCACATACTCACTATTTAAACAGTATAAAAAAGGAGCATGACAATGTAGGAGATTCAGTTGTGAGTGGAAAATCCTTGAAGATATCATCAAACTTACCTCTGATACCAGCATCCAAACTAATACAAGTATATATGAATGATGAAGATGTCATTGGAGCTCAGTTTGTGATGGGTGATGAGGATAGCTCTACCCCCTTATTGGAGAAGACCATACCAGTATTTGAGGTTGTTAATGTTTATGTTTGTACGTCTTTCTGTATTATTGTGTTAAGTTTCATATCAAGAAACGCACATATAGACCGCGATATAGTTTTGTGCCGATATCATCAGTATAGTTATATCAGTCGCGTGTGTCTAGTACATGTATATATTGACTTCCGAATCGTCAAAAAACGGAGTTCTTATTTCCAGCACTCCATTTAAACAGTAGAAACTTACTGCTACAATGTAGCAGTATTTGTGTCAAATACATGCTTGAGAGCTGCATACATGCACATGCGTGTTGTTTTCCACAACGCAACTTGCCGACCTTTTTAGCCATAGAGTATTCGTATCTGTTTGTGACTGTATATCAACAATGTATGTGGTACATTCGTGCATTTTCAGTGTATACATGTAAAAGCACACATAAAATAGTGTTTCTCATCCACGAACACGCCCTTTGCAGTCCGAGTTCACGGCGCTGCAAGACAGTCTAGCGGATATTAAAAATAAGAAGTATACAGTTGACGCAATTAACGCCAGGTTGAAAAAGGAAGTTGATAGCCTCTCAAAAAAAAACCCCAGCCAGGCAAAGGTACCCCTCCCCACACACACACATATATGCACACATACACGAACTACGGTAAAATGTATACTTGAAATTCGAGGCAAATATGACCGCTCATTGGGCAAGAAGTATCACTCAATACCACAGAGACCTTGTAGAACATTATGTTTGTAAACACAGCCTCAGATCATAGTCTGGTTGGCTTAAATACGTAGCTGCATAATTATGAACGCACACCAGATATTTATTTATCATACGTATACCAGAGCACATAGACTATCACAAATATACAAATACATATATAATATTCTCACTCATTACACGCAAGTTTACATAACACACATACACAGACGCAATAAACATATGTAATCGCGCCTGTATACATACCAGGTTATTGCCCTTGAGAAGGATTGTAGTAGGTTGCGAAAGGAGTTAAGTAACGAGTCGGAACAACGCCTGGCAATCGCTCGAGACTTCGATGATATGCGGGTACGAATAGGCCTTATGTGATATCCCTGTATTTATGAATATGGACCTCATATGTGCTTGCGCATACGAAACCTCTCCTGTGTGTTTCTTAGAAATATTATTATTTGGGGGTGCAAAGCTTTTTCTTATGTCACTAGCATCCAATCGAAGACGATCCGATGTTCATAACAAGTCAGAGGAAATACAAATTTTACAGTGTTCTCTCCCTTTCTCTCTTTTACTTTGTCGCACAAACGCAATAGTCGTCACAACGAGTAATAATCGTCGACGGCTGAAACTCATTGTCCCGTGTATACATTTGCACCTATATATAGTCTGTTGTCGTAATGCCGTTTGTACGGAGTATCGTGTATCCGTAGTGTGGCTACCCTAAGCTCTACACCCTGTTTTGTACCAAGATATGTTTTTTTTGCGACTTTAGAGAAATGTATATTAGCGGTCGCCTCTTTTCTGCTGCACCGTTCACTCGCAATCTTTTTCGTACCCACAGTCAAATCTTCAATTCATGGTTTAGGGTTTTGATGTACGGGTTTTGGGTCTGTCTGATTCTTATTTTGCTCTTATTCAACTATTACATACTAACTACATTCAACATTAGTCCGATTTCCATTGCAAACAATTTGCTATGGACTCTTTAAATCACATGAACTTCCCGACCTCATAGATGCATCATACTATTAGTTCGGTTTCGTACATACATGTACGTACCTGGTTATAGGTACACCAGACAACTGATCGTGCAGAAAAGCATGTACAGTCAAAACATCTACTTGCCATGAAAGAACTTTACACATACCATAATCATCAGAATCTCCTTTCTCAACATTGTACATGTCTTATTTTTTTTGCGATGTGCTAAGTTTTCTACTTACACAAACATCATTTCATGTGTACTAGGAGATGATCTCTGACCAAAAAGAAACCTACCGGTCAAATATTGTACTAATTACGAACGAGAATGTTCGCTTGAAGGAAGCCAATAATCTACTGGCTCAGCATATCCGACATTTAGGTTGGTATTTAAAGCACAAGTTTATATGTAATTATAAGTGTATATATGTGCATTCGTGAGTATGAAAATTTACACATGTCAACTGAATATCTCCACCAAAGTCGATCTAGATATGTATCTTCGGAATGTGATGTTAATACAGCATACTTAAGAAACCAGTTGATACCAGGCCTGCAGATGACGTCTGGATCTGGTCCGTGCTTTACTTCATAATATATATATATGTGTGTGACATATATATATATATATTACTCTTCCATTCGTGCATGAATGGTTGTTATATTGTTTGTTAGTTTTGCAGATATTAAGGATATATATGTTTGACAAGAGTTTCGATCTACTGATTAGGTACATCATCATCTACCGCGGCTGAAATAAATGAGAAATTTGAGTTTAACTTCGAAGAGGTTCTGGTAGAACATATGAGCCTACAGGTATGTACACGATCAAACACCATACACACTATAAACTCCTACGCATCCACGTAAATACCTCACTCATAGCAAATAATTGAGTCTATATAGGCGGAGACAGGTTATACACTTCTGTTCATATACAAAGTCATACATACATACATACGTTGTTCATAATATATACATGCATAATGTATAGTATACGTACACCACATACAACATACAACATACATGTGAATATACTCGCATGCATATTGATACATATATACATAGAACGCATACTATACAATATACATAACTTATACGCATTTCGCACATACACACACATACATATCACGCATACACACATATACGTATGCACGCATATGCATAAGCTAAACATACTGAGGTAAGCGAACATACAAATTGTAATTTTAATCTATGTACACGTGAATATTGTCTATACTTGTTTGGTCTACAGGTATTGGAAAATCACTTGGAAGACACGAGAAAAAAACTGGATAACAGTGAGCGGACTGTCAAAGAACTAATCACGGTATATAAAGAGAACACAGTTCAATGGGTGAATACAAGCGTGCCCTTATGTATATGCTTCGTAGATATACACATAGGCCATGCCTGTTTCCGTGGTTGCACATGTACGTGAATGTATACGCCCCAATTTGATAACTCACACACTCATCTACCTTTTCTTATTATAGTCCAACCATGCACTGGATGCAAGCTTGAGTGCAGTCAAGCAGGATAAAAGGCGAATACAGTCTGACTATAATGATACTAAAGAAATTCTTCAATCAAAATTTGAGGTGTTTGTTAAAATCAGTCACTTCGTCAATATATAAATATATATATTATGTATGTATCTATGTATGTATGTGTCTATGTATCTATATATCCCATGTATCTATATCTGTGTATGCATGCATGTATGTATGTATGTATGTATCACTCACACCAATGCCGACCTCACAATCATGTGTGAATGGACATCCTAATGTAGGCTATTCAAGAGTATGAAAATAGCCTGGTAGAAACGGAAACCGGAATGTCCAACATACTCAAGGCCAAGGACAAAGACTACCAAGAACTCACAGTGGTATGCATGTCATTTATGCACAAGTTTGTGCGAATATGTACGAACAGCTATAAGTATTTATAAGTATATGTAACTGTACGTGAATTCGTATGGCATTCCTGTCGTGTGTGAACATATATTTTTTTGTTTAGGTGCATGTATATTGATGGTGGGTGTACATATGTGTGAATGTACATATGCATACTGGTGTGTATTATGGATGCATGCATGTATTGATGTATTTATGTGTTGACCCAAATACCACAAGTAAATGTAATTGTACAAACTGGTCTACCACACCAACATACACAAACAAATGATGAACAACGGTGCCTTTTTATATTATAGGATCTGATGATGATTACTAAACAGTTGTCCGCTGCTCAGAATGCAGTGAATTTGAAACAGTGTGAGCTGGATTTACTAGCGGTTAGTGAAAATCAAGCAACTTTCAAACTCTACTCAAACAGATAGTGCAGCACATATACCCACATGTTCACGCATACCCCACACTTCCACGGCATATATTTACATGCTGGGCTGTACATTTACACTGTATATGGGTTAAATGTACACGTCCGAATGTATCCACTTACGGGCGTATACAAAAAAATATTTGTTGACAATAACTTTGTGTCACAGGTGTAATCATACCGACAACACCAACAGAAATTGATTTTTTGATGGGTGTGAGTCATTCTGAATTCTCGCCGAAAATTAGTGACTGCATTAAACGCGCGATTACGAAATGTCCTCATACTTGACACACAGTGGGAATTAAGACAATGTAGGAGTGGTACTTACAACCCTAAGATGAAACATAAATGCTTAAATATCTATTTTGAAAACATACTCATTGGTTTTTATGCGATAGGCAGAGTTTTCACGGCTGAAGCATTTTGCTGTTATGACACCAAATTATGAATTGGAACTACAAGAGGTCAAGGTTTGTTTTTTGTTTGCACACATCGTCTATGCGTATTTACCATAAATGCACTCCCTATATATGGACAGAAATAAGTTATATCGTAAAATCTATGGTGCATAAGCGCGCATGTGTATGCGTTTTACGATATATATGGGTAGTTGTCTTAAATTTCAACGGGTATATAGCTTTTCTTCTTCGTTACAGATGACTGCATACGCAAGTCGTTTGTCGTATTCATGCATGTACCTATATGTAAATAGACACTAGATCACCATGTACCATCAGATCAGTATGGAATTTTCGCGAATTGGACTTCAGCATATATTAACAATTTGCCTCCAATTGTAGAAAACGATTTCTTCGCTCTCAACAGAAAATCTGTGTCTTACAAATAGTCTACGGAAGTTAAAACAGTCTGTACAAATTACTGTGGAAGAGAACAAGAAGACGTAGGTGTTCTAGCATGCATACATTTTGTGCGTGTATATATATACGTAAACATGGATATGTGTGTATTTATGAGTGGTATATGGATAATATGGAGTAGATAGTCAAGATGTAATCTGGGAATTTGTCTGATCATTGTCTTCGGGCGGAAAACGTTCCAGCGAGGCCATTTTGTAAGGGAGAACAGCCGATGTGCTTGAAGTACACATATATAAATGGTTTTTCGTAATATATGTTGATTTTCTTTTTAACCATATTCACTCAATGTATTAACAGCAACGCAGACTCTGTACAAACACTATCGAGCGAAATGACTGCAGTAAAAACTTCTTTGGCAAAGTGTAAAGCAGAGCTCGAAACCACAAATGCACAAGTAAGACCTGCAGTTGTGAGTGTATTCCAGTATGTATGAATATAAACTAATATAATGTACGTACAAATACAATAGCGTAGTCAGGCAGACTTGAATGCAAAGCATATAAATATATGGTGGGTTGGGGCGAACGAATCATTCTAAAGAATACTACTGTATGCTCATACGCACAATATTCTTATTCTAGGTGGATATGCACCTCCCTCCCTCCTTACACACAATACTAAATATATAGCATATATACTTCCATACATAAAATGGGTTCGGTCGGCGTTGCCATTGTATATAACATACATTAACCACTAACCACCCATCCTTCCTTCCCCCGACTATGTTACAAGATGGTATCTGAACAGCTGAAACACGAGGAAGAACAATCTACGCAAATCGAACTGCGAGTGCAAACGGAAGCCACACTTCATAATGCCCTGAAACGTCTTAGTGAGTCGGTATGGTTTGCTTTGCGTTGCATCTAAACGTCATGTTTTCGTTTGTACCTCCAGGACCAGCTACTGCGTATGTTAAGGTTTCTTTTCTCTGGAATATGTAAACCCTTGTATCTCTCGTGCACTTGAATATTAGTAACACGCGTATATATAATATATGACATGTGGATACACATAAGTTTGCATTGAAACATATATGATGAAAATTAAACACACACACATCTGCATACATCAGGAAGCACAAATCCAATCATTGTCTAATGAGCGCACCACATGGGAGAGCAAAATCTACAGACTCACATCTGACTGTGAGGCTCTCAGACGCGAGATTGCAACCGCTAACCAAACAATCGAACACACTGAACGCACACATGCGCGTCATATTCTGGAACTCGAGACCACATACAAGCAAGACCGAAAGAAGGACGCTATGCTTATCAAGGATTTGAAACGTCAATTGCAGCAGGCCATTGCAAGTGAGGATGGTTTGAGTGGGGGTGGAGGTGGGGGTACCACGAATCTACCGTACAGTTTTGAACGGTTAATGCTAAGCCAGTCTCCCAATGTTTCTCCGATGCCCTCGGTCGGTGTCGATCGTCCGAACTTGGGTGCTAATGTAAACGAGAGTGTGAAAGGAGGCTCAACCTCAAGACCCAGAAATGTAGGTGGTGTAATCAATGGTGAGGTTATTAGCAGTAGCGGTACTGGTGTGAGGAGTGTCGTAGATACAGATGAGGAAAAGAAAAGAATGGGAACGAAACTGAAGTTTTATGAAAGCCATACAAAAGAGCTGGAGTTCGAGATTAAGAAACAGAGAGAATATATTCAAAAGCTGATGTCTAGGTAATTTTAACAATCCTATCTACATGCTCTCATTTCACCATTATGTGTACATTCGAAATGCAGAACACATCCTAAACACGTACATGCATGTATTTATGTATCTACGAGCAATATGCGTTGTTCGATCATAGCAAAAAGCATTCTTAGTAAGAATGAATGTAAATCTAGAACCCTGAAGGACCGACTATACACGCGGGTCTACCAGATAATGGTGGTATATGGAAATGGGACACATACGTACGTTTATGTTCCTCGAATAGACGAGAACGCGGTACGCAAAATTCACAAACCACACCCATTTACAAGTGTTTTAGAGTTCAATAAGGGAAAGATACGTTTGAAGAGACAAGCAAATGTAAAATTGGTGAAGTATTCAGAATCGAAACTATACTATTTCTGAGTGAGGTATTTGTAATAACCCTCCTTCAGAGAAAATAAACAAATATGTAGTTAATTGAAATTTAAATGACTTCACGGAGGCGTTCGTGTGTATTGATATTGTCCATGTAGACGCCAAAACATTTACTGTAACATAATTCTTACAGTTCATTTTATCAATTTGGGCTATATAAAGGTCACACGTTGTGGATGGTTGTGACGTTCGCACATGTATAGAAGGAAAGACATATACTGAAGAATATATTTGTACAACAAGAGGATGATGCACACAACGAAGTTCATCTAATCCTAACTTTAAAGAACAATTGGGTAATCTACGAACAATTGGGTACTCTATTCAATTGTACACACACTCACAATCTGGTATGAGGTGCTCTGCGCGAAGAATCTGTCGTGGAACAAACGTACGTTATATAGAAATAAACGTTTTCTTGAAGAAAAAAATTCTTCAGCAACAGCCTTCATGGACGTAAAGAATAATTATAAAACTATTATTATACTTGTGTAAGTAAATAACTCGATAAGTGCTCTCGGACACCCGCATCATAGCTCATCATGACCTTTATTATAGACCTTACTTTGTTGTCAATCTTTCGTCACCTATTGAGGAATGTCGCATGATACCAGTCCTATTGCACCATAAAACTTGCAAAGGTACTTTCCAAGTGCCTTGCTGAACGCATCATCAGAAACAAACTTTACCCGTGGTGCAATACATTTGTGAAGAACTACCGTGCCGAGATGCGTTGTCCACTCTCTCGACTATCAAATGCGGTACGTACTTGGACATTCAATTAAAAGTCACTAAGCATTGATCATCACTATCTTGTCGGTAAGTACACATCATGATAGCTAGTCATAGTAATGTCTGTCTCTTTAATGACAAATATCCGTATCTAAACCCGGGGGAGGGGGTGGGGAGAGTATTTGTAAAACCAGAGAATACATGTGAACAATGTAAACCCCAAAGCTACCACGTTACTTCCCAAAGGTGGTAATCAAGCATTTCTGTAAGTTCACAGCATAGTTCACGCATACTTACAACATCAAGCTTCAGCCCCTTGCCATGTGACTCGTGCAAATTCAATTAAAACTACTGACAGCTTCAACCTTTTACAATGAAAGCACAGCTGAATTCCTTACCACCCAATCTTACATTGTCAGCAACTGGTATACAAGATTGATTGTAATTTCGAGTTTCCAGGGTTTAAAACTTCCCGGAAAGTTTATAGTCGACATTCCATCTACCACACATATATCCACAACACCACCTCAGAACTTTCAACCTCTTTAAGCACAATGTAGCACCCACCCTTCCGTTACAGACACGGGGATAGGTGGGTATCTAAAATGATTATTTAATTTACAGTCTAACTTCAGATGGAAATGGCAACCGGAGGAAAATATTGGAAGTATAGCAAGTTCAATGGTTTAGTTTAGAGTCAAGCTTCAAATGTAAGATACAAACAAGTATAGCAAGTATAGTCAGTGCACAATTCAGCTTGCGCAATTCAGCTCGCATATAATGCAATTCTCTTACTAAATTACCCGAGCAACCCAATATATCACCGGAATACACCATGTTGACCAATGTACCTTGCATTAAACAGAATTCTCTTCGCCAAATCACCGCAAGAACCACCTACCGTACTCGAGCTTATCGTTTGTGATATTTTGCTCTCTCTCTCCCTCTCTCTCTCTCTGTGTGTGGGTGGGTGGGTAAGTATTTATTAAGATCTACGCACGTCTACAACACCGTGTTGTGCAATTTCTTTAAAGTGTAATTTTAATCTACGCACACGTCTATAATACTGGTATTCTTGCTTAAGAGACTTATTTCCCTCAGTTCATTTATATCTTCTTTCATTGTTGCGTGTAAACTGCGGTGCATTCACCCTCGTTCTCTTTTGGAGATATAGGTTATTTAGAATCTTCATCAAAACACTCCTTATATTTACAGCTGCTGCACCACAGTTGTATGATACCACCAGCATCGCCATGTGGGTTATCTGGGCCACAATCTTGTTTACTTACGGGTCTATCGAATGAATAGTTCTGTCTACCACATCATATCAATATATCATTGTGGAGGTTCCGTATTCCAATTATAATTCTTCAGCTATCCACCCGCATCACACACATATCCTCGGCATTTTCATTGAGTTTGGCTTTTTTTTGAACGTTTTTGATCAGCAATTGAGAAGAAAAGAAATACAAAATCGGGGTTATGTGTACTAATTTCTCATACAAATCCCAATTTCTCATACAAATCCTAATTTCTCACACAAATCCCTTTTTTTTAGGGCTTTTCCGAGAGTTTCCCTTTGTCATACAAAAGTAAACCCAAAACCCTATTGGAAGAATCCCCAATCATGTGTGAAAATAAATCAATCATATCCCCTCCCCACATATTTCGACAATAACTCCCCATTATGGTCAATATATAAATATAATTCAATATATAAATAATTGTCAATATATAAATATAATTAAAATATTAAGAATGAATGAATAAAAAATGTCATACATATATACATAGTACTTAAATTTCCTTTGCCTTCAAATCAATATGTTATTTTATTTAAATCAACATACTGTAATTTTTTCTCAAGTAATGTGAAGCATGGTGCTCGCATGGTGCTCACATATCAACTCTAGGATCGCGTCAAAGAAGTAGATTAAAAATAGACAACGTATCATAATCGTATACTTGACATCGTATACTTGACGGAAAAACACCGACTGCTCTTTGCTCATTGTTTTATCCAAGAGAGTCATTATCCTTTCTCATCAAATCATATTTTATTGTTTCCTGATCCTTCGGTCATGCCTGACAGTTTTGGTCATGCCTTGACAGTTTTCGGTCACACCTGACAGTTCAAGGCAAACTGATTGATACCGGACGGACCCAAATCAGATGTAATGAACAATCACTCAGCTCAGCTCACTCATTAGCATGAAGTGATATGGATTAAAGAGAGATAACATTGATAACATAATACATTATGCATACTTGAATCATGAAACATACTTAATACATACTTGGATATATACATAACATACTTGTATACATAACATACTTACATACATGTATTGGCCAAGTATACCTTCTATCAATCGTTTATATTTTATAATAGATATAGCGTACTTGCAGCATTCATAAAGTCAGAAATCACTCGTGGCCTGCAGATCTACGTCCACTTGAGCTCACTGAGTGCACACAATTGTAATTCTAGTATTGTTCACAGTACTCCTGTATTTCATAGTACAGTCCATTACATGGTGAACCATGGAATTCACCAGTGAGAAAACACCTACCAGTTTCACTTTGCGAATTGGCCAACTCATTCGATACAACATATTATGGCGGTTCCGAAAATATCCTTCATTCTCTAGTACTGACTCTGTTTCTCTGCTTTCTTTGAGCTTTCACGATCTGAATTCATGGGAGACACGATCGTGTAATTCAACCTCCACTGCTTCGATTTTGAAGAGAAGGGTTTGGTTTACCGAGGAAGTAACGATTGCTGATACGTACTCTAGCAGAGACTATGACAGGACAGGATATAAAATGAGCATATTAACCATGCAGGAGTTCAAAGAACTTCAGACTGAGATGATTAGTTTTAAGCTGAATGAAATGAAAGTTCACAAGAAGAGTCGATGCAACGTGCATATGTATTCGAAGAAAAAGTTCAAGTAGATGTCAATAATCTTACCTAGATTATGCGTGAATGCGTATATGACAGATAATGGTCATATAGTAGATATAAATTAGGATTGTAACTTGGTATACTTCGTGTGGCTTGGTCAACATTGCATGATAATGCTACATTCTTTTCTGGTCGTGACGACTTTAGACAACATTAACCTTGGATTGCTGCAGCGAATGATTGATTAACATATACACGTATACAAATGAGAAAACGTACAGAATGCAATTAACTGTCTTCGCTGCCTCTTGTCTACTCTTCACATTCATATGTGTCTTATCGTGCACTTATTGACTCTTGCAATGAGATGTCATTGGCCGTGTTTGGTTCTCTTGATATTTCCAGGATAAGATCGATAACGAACGCGAAGCAAATAACAATTACGAAGTAAATCATAAATAAACAAGAAAAAAGGTTCAAATGTGATACCTTTTGTCCATTTAACTAGTCCAACGTTATATCGTATCGTGTCCACTACAATACTACTATGAAAAAGGAGATATCAAAGGGTACTTTGGGGTATCTTGATATGTTTTCGTCTTAATTTGTGTCTTCATCAATCTGCTCTTAAGTCAAATATACCTCATTTAAGCACATTTATGGGCGGAATGGCTTTCTGTATTATCCGGTTATCGCCCTGTTGTGTATACTTCAACCGTAGTTCGATTCAAGTCGCTGAAACATAACACAATCAAACAAATTGCCTTTGAAATACGAAAAGGCAATTCCAATCAAGTATTGTTTATTCCCTCTGTGATTCTCAATCTTATGCTGATCTACAGCAATATAGTCACATGTTCTACTTCGGGTTGTGCATATGTCTCATCCATAATGCCACAACACTCGTTCTCAATCATTTTTCTTCGCCTTGCACTGGTCCCATGCCATCTCCAGAGCTTTGAGTGGCAGGAGTATGTGGTTCATGGCTTATGGTGGCATCTAGGCACCTGTCCAGGGATGCAGAATAACGAACAGTCATTTTTTTCTTTTCGGAATCGTCCAATAGATCATCATACCTGTTTGTTTTGAATATATAGCTTGTCAAGTTAGAAAGTAGTTGATGGACTTGTCACATTTACCAACGAGTATGTGTTGTGCACTTTTCTTGTATACATCTATCCCTGCTCGTCAACACGCACGTTGTGTGATACTACCTTCGACCGTATTGTACCAGTTGTCACTGTGTGTACACGATTGCATTTCTGTTGTTGTAGTCCACCTTACATATCAGTGTCGTACAAAAAGGAGACCGAATATACACTACAAAGTACTTACACGCACCAGAACGTCTATATCAAGACATGCTATGTACATTTATTAGTTGCAAGTGTACATACCCTAGATGACCGTCACCATCACGATCAAGCTTAGCAAACAGAGCCTTAAGTCGGTTTACATCGCGCTGGTTTATTTTACCCATTCTGAAATTGAATAAAGGTGACTAAAATGCGTAAGTAGATTTTACTAAGAAAAAATATCTATAGCCAAACCAAACAAGGATATGGTGTTCTTGCTTAAGTTTACAAGGAATGTATTAGACAAATTTGTCCTCAACCACAAAAATAATCACAACCGTACCGGTATACTTTGAAAATCGTATTTACATCAATATATGTTGTCAATTATACGTTATCTACAAACCTAATTAAAAATCCTACAGAAAATTCTAGTAAATCGAGTTGGCCGTCCCCTGTAGTGTCCATTTCTTCAATCAATTCTAAAGTCACACCCTTGTGAAGCACTTTCTGGATTCTCTTATACTCTACATACTTGTTAACACTGTCGGTAATCATAGTTAGCCGCCCAAGGAAAATATATACACCTGTAAATATATGAGTAGACAAAGTATTTGTATTCAAATGCTTCATCATCAAACCATTTGCTACTCCTAAACACGAAACACATTATAACATACCGAATATAATATAGAATAAAGAGAATAATCGCGATTTGGGCGTGCTGACTGAGATATCTCCGTATCCAACAGTAGTCAGTGTAACCACGGACAGATAAACACAGTCCAGGTATACAAGATCCAGTTCAAAGGCATAAAATATGCTTCCCAGCCCAATTAAAAATCCCATGACACCAACAGTAACCAACACGCTCACTACGATATTCTCTATTGACGGGAGGGGCTCTTGTTCCCGTTTCATCACATTAAGTTCAACCTTCAGGTCGTGCGCAAGATCATGAATATACGCTACGGCCGTTACAACTATAGTGAGGCCTGTGAATATAAACAGAATTGCCCATGCCTTTCCGCCAGCTGTATTGGGAGAGATATCACCATATCCTACGGTTGTGAATGTAACTACAGCCCAGTACACTGAATCGAGAAAGGAGAGATCGTTGTCTTTCCCTCCTTCCAAGGCGTCAAAGACAATCGCCCCCAAGAATATATATAGCAGAATCATCGGAATAACCAAACTAAGTTTCTTGTAATGCGAGGAATAGGCATACAAGATGTCTCTCTATTGCGGAAAATGGAAAGAAACAAGAAATCAGTAGTTTTTCATGTGATCTTATAACTATTTCCATTCTGGAAATAATGTAAATACGGAATCCTATGCAATATTGACCAATAATGTGAAATATGTTCAACTGTATATGTAATATGCAGGAGAGGAATGAAATATTTCCCTTAAAGGGATGACGCTGATTATAGCTTTTAGTAATATTTTTTTGATACAAAAGCGACTATTATAGTGTTTCATGCGGCACGGGTATACAAAGATACAAACGTTTAGATCATACTTTCACAGATGCAGACTAATTCGTTACCTTTCTAGTTTTGAAATTCGCTTTACTGTTACTACGCTTAAACATAGCAGCAGGCTTTATATAGCCACTAAACTTCGCCTGAACATCATCGGGTTCCTTCTTCATCGTAAACTGAGGGTCAAGAATAGAAACCTCACCCACTTTTATGTGGTCACTCGGTTTGTCCATAATGCTTGAAATAAATTCAACACTTCTCAAAACACCGCGTGAAGAACGAAGTATGTATGCACAGCTATCCTCGCATGCGAAACTTTACTCTAATCGACGTGCAAGTTTAGCAACAACGGTGCGTATGTATGGTCTGCGGCAGCATGTGAGCTACTTTTTGGTGTATTCTGTATATATTACACGGTACTACCTATTCTTCGATCTTGTCGATTTTACTTAGTATTACACGGGCATTCTTCTGATCTTGTCGATTTTAGTTTGTATTACACGGGCATTCTTCTGATCTTTATGATAAGATGCATATGAATATTGCACGGGCATTCTTCTGATCTTCCATGATAAGAAGCATATGAAAACGCCTGGAAAACTGTACTATTAGCAGTGTGGTATTGCTTGCAGGGTTGGCTTGACGATTATATATGCCTTTTTTATAATAAACGTACAACCTATGCATATTTATTACTCGAGCCGTCGCCTGTCTTGTATGTTTGAAAACACTTTGAATCCTAGCAGCAAATGACTAAAATCGTTGGGTGATATGGGGCTAAAAGAAACAGCAGGTTCCGATGCTGTTAGTTCGTATTTTTGTTAGGGTTTCTTCAATGCAGTAGAGAGAAACATAAATTATTGCGGCTCCTTTCGTCACATTATAGAATACACGAACGCTCATCGCGATCGAATACCTTCGTAATGCAGAAGTCTTTCCCCAAGACTAGTTAGTAATTTACCAATGATAACAGTAGAATAACTATCAAAACAACATTGTAAAGTAACCTCCGTATTTGAAGTACGAAAGACGCTTCTACCCTAAGTAAACAAATATTTCATAGAAAGATGGTATGAGTTTGCATATTCCATGAGTATCGGAACAAGTAAAAACCTCACAAAATCACACACTTTGACTCACTTTACAACACCAACCAAGTGAAACACATCCTTTCAGAAAGTATGTTTATCATCTCCATTAAAAAAAACTATATCTTTACGATACCTATAAAGTATACGCCGATATAAGCGTATAAGTGGTTGTGAACATGCGAATTTCGTTAAGCAAGTATGCGTATTATCTCCATGAAAATATATATCTTCACCCATAGTTCTTATCACGCACAGAACAAAGAAATTTAAAATTGCCTTTTACTAACCATAACGAAATTTGCATCTTCATGAGAACTTATACCCTTATATCGGTGTGTATTTGGTTGGTGTCGTAAAGATATACACACTTTCGGAAGAAAAGGCCGCAGTCAGAAGTTACATGTTGAAGGAATATATCTATCGTTCTCGAAATTTGCCGTCCATCCATACAAATAGTAGGTCCGTCTTATGGCAGTGCTAGTTCTGTTCAAGAAAATTACACTGTTTACCTCAAAGAAACGTTAATAACAGTGTTTCATTGTCAAAACAAGCCGAAATATTCAACGCAAATGTAATGCGAAGACTTATTCTACAAGATACAACCCTTCGAAAAAATCATCAACAAACTAAAGTGTGATATATGCACGTATTGACAATGTTGAGAACTTTGAAGATACAGTAAAGATAGGGCTTGTATCGATTGCATAAGCGCAAGAATATAGATAAGTACTACACCAAGTGTAACTTTAAACAAATTTACTTGTTTTGGCTTCTAAAATATCATCTCTTGTCCACAATACAGTAGAATCGACAATTTATTTCCCATAGCAAACACTACTTGTTTCGGCTTCCTAGTTATCATGTCTTGTCTACAACACAGTAGTATCGGATATTCAAAAATTTGTTTTCCATAATAAGCACTACTTGTTTCGGCTTAAATTACTGTCTCTTATCTACAATACTGTAGTATCGAATATTCGAAAATTTGTTGTCCATTACAAATAGAAAATAGCAGGCAGCAACAAGGAAATCTTAATGTCAACAAAGGCGTTCGTTCACCTGTTCAAGAATTACGATTCGACAATTTCTGTTGACACCATGACACCTTTGTACCATTGCCAAATCTTGTGACTGTATGACATTTGGTTTTTCTTTTAGGGTTATTGATGAATATTTTCATGGCATCAACGTAAATTCATTTATCTCTTGGCACAGATTGTACTGAGACTAGTAATGGGCAAATAATAGTTACGTGACTGAAAAGCATTTTTGTTTACCAGCAATTTTAATTAGTAATTTTACTAGCACGTCAACAGTGTCATTCCAATCTTGCTACTCCAGCACAGCGATAAATGCTTTATAACTTCTGAAGTACGCGTCATGCAACACATCGAAACTATTGCTGCGCACATAGATACAGCAAGGGGAAAGAAAGCACGACACGCGAAAGATATATAATACAAGAGCTTTTTACGTTGCCGTAGGTTGTGTGTTATGAATGTGCTTGATGGGGTGGTACACCACCCACGACTAAAGAAACACTATTCCGCACCTATACTAGCTAAACCGCCAGGTCTAGGAAGCATCATGGAAGACACGCAGTCTAGTTGTTTCTCAGCAAACGCAACGATAGAACACGGCCATGACCAGAAAAGGCAGTTAAAGATAGAGAAGAGGAGGATGTACATAGCTGCCCGACAACCTTTCCGTACGCGTTGCTTGCTAACAGCAAGAAAGCTTGCGATGAATATATTGTATTTAATTATCGGTCTAAGTTTTGGCATGTTTATGCTTCTCATTGTAGGCATCAGAAGCATGGCAACGGTTGTGGTTAGGGAAAAGCGAATTGATGAGGACGACGACGAGGAAGAAGACATGGATGATGATAATATAGGGTTCGTCACAATGGTAAATTAGCTTGCATATATGGCATACCAGGATAGTTCCTGTTGTAAACAATATTAGGACAGAGACGAGGAAGGATTAAGTTAGATTTTATGGATGCTTTCTTATTCATACCAGGGTCGTGCTAGATATAGCCTGTACGACTTGTTCTTTAGCTCTAAAAGTGTACGCATGTGAAGGAAATGTGAAAGGAGAATGGACCGATCAACGCTGCCACACGTGAGCGCAGAACTTGATTTCGATCGCATAGTAAACGGGTGTGCCAGCAATTATTGTTTAAATTAGGGCACATATTGCTTAGCGTACTTCATCGCAAGCATTGTTGGAGCTCGGATCTGTCTGTCGGCATGGAGTAAGGTCGGACATGGCTTATCGTTTTATAAGAATCAGAAGAACAATACTCAAGACCCACAATTTTGACGTTCACGTGTGAGAACATCCTATAAACGTCCACGTTGAGTAGAGATGCATTTTGTTACCTTTAGCGTTCCGTGTTTAAGATTCATCAACATGGTGTATTGTTTTTTCTTATTCGTAAACAGGCGTTCTACATAATAGTTGTTACAATTTTCCAGCGCCGAACAAGCATACTTTGATCAACGAATGCAGAACGTACGAATTGTTGTACAGGTTTTTTAGTGGGGATTGTTGAATAATAAGAACAAGGTATGTGCATAACTCGATATTTGACAACACGGAAATTGAGTTTTCAACTTTAGAGCTAGACCATGAGACGAACAGCAGTGGCTACACAAAACCTTAAAGTTCTAATTTCAAGACAGTTGGAAACATTAAATGAGAAGGTCTTCAGGAAATAAAGCGGTACGTGAAAGCAGTGTTCATTTTGATACAATAAAGTGCAATCTTGTCCGTCACCCAAGAATAAGCAGTCATACTAAATGCATCACATGTGCATTCCTGTCCTCAAAATAGGTACATAACAGTCGTCACGTAAACTTGAGGGTCATTTTGAGGTATTTGGGAAAGTTAAACATTTATTTACTTTGAGCCAAGCTGCCAAAAAATGAACTGAGTCAACACAAAACGTGGAGCATAAACTATTTTTTTTAGAAATAGATTGATGAATGGTGGCAACGTCCTCTATAAGAGAGGAATTGTTTGGGCGTGGATGTCTTGTGATTATTGGCTCATGGTAGCAAGATTCTGCTTTCCATTTGTCCTAAAAAACTTATGCATAACTACATCCATAATCGCGTAATAACCTTGGACATTGACGGATCGAACAAAACTAAACGATAAAAAGCTAACTAGATGACTACAGCACACAAAACGTTACAATCTCTTCATTTGCTGTTCGGGTAATATACACGATTTACTACAGCACAATTAACCTCACAACAGAGAAGGTGGGTGTACTATGTACAAATTAGATCTCAGTGCATCATCATACCTTTCGGCACCATGTATTAAGTTTTTACCTGTCAACACATACTTCCTTCCTTTACACACTGCGTCTCTGTTCTCCATTACTGTGAAACAGGCATGTTACAATAGTTACACATATACATTAAGCCATTCGTTTGGATCGTCGTCGTCGTGGTCGTCGTGATCGTCGTGGTGGTCGCGGTCGTCGTGTTCGTCGTAGTCGTGTTCGTCGAGTCGTTGTCGTTGGGTTAGTGTGAGGGAGTTGGTGAGTGAGTGAGTGAGTGAGTGAGTGAGTGAGTGAGTGAGTGAGCCCAACCGACAGCGGTCTCACATATGGGCTGTGGACGGGCAAGGCTCAGGAAATCACTTTTACCTACCATGAAAACATGTACGGAAACAAAAAACGTAAGGCTCAATGTTGGAGCCTGGCGGTTGATGCAAGTAGGTAACCAACTTCCACTAAAAACTCGAGTTAATATTTTGATGTCATGCGTAAGAAATAACTGTAAAAATACGTATTTTACAATTTCACCTACAAGATGAAACGTCTTATCTCTTAACCGATAGTCACTAAGACATTTTCAATAAAACGAATAAACAGCAATTTTGCGCTGTACGGATATTTATGGCGATGACGCAGTGCGTAAAAACAGTGGCTAGAAAAACCGGGAGATGAAAACGCAACTGCCAACGGGATAACCGAAACTCAACAATATGTTTTATGTATGCGTGGATGACCTTCACCCCTACCAACCGTCAGACCAAAATGTATATGTGTGATAGGAGCTGTGGATGTGTGTGTGCGTGTGTTTATGTGTGTGTTTGTGTGTGTGTTTGTGTGTGTGTTGTGTGTGTTTGTGTGTGTGTTTGTGTGTGTGTGATGTGTGTGCTAAGTAGGGGACTTTCGCTGGGTTGCATTTATAGCAGAGCCCAATAGTGTACCTTAACCGTTGGAAGTGACCTAATAGTGGGTGGACCGACTATGAGCGGATGGGAACATCCTCTGACGGTTGGTTGGACTTGGCCTCTCACTACATGGCAAAGTTAAGGATTTACCAATATAAACCATCCGTTTGTGTACCAACCAGCTTAACGCACACAGCCTCATCGTTTAGCTAAAATCCAACCAATTTCACTTACTTCAAAGAAGTATCATCTACCGACAAAAATGGCGCAGGTGAGTGGAAAGACATGCGTGTGCATGCAGTGTTATGTTGTGTGTATGTCGTGTTGATGTGTGTGTGTGCTTAATTTGTTCGAGTTTAGACGTTATGATGCGTTTTATTCGCATTTTGAAATGTGGATGTAGATTGAATTGCTCGATTGCTGGATCTTTACATACCCATTTCACTTACTTTCGAACATGTGAATGCGTCTACTATATGTAAACTTATTCACCTTAACTTACGTCACCTTTTTATCACATAGGCATATGGATATTATGAGCAACCTCAGATAAGTGGTTATCCCCAACAGGGATACCCTGCCCAACCTGCATATGCACCCCAGCAGTATGCAGCCCAACCGGACCCTGCTGCTCAGTGGGGAAACGCCGCGTATACCGATCCTAACATGTACAGCGCTCAGCCTACCAGTGGCATGTACTACAATCCTCCTGCGTATCGGGTGTCAATGGGTCCCGGCGAGGAGGAACCCATGTACGTCAATGCAAAGCAGTACCACAGAATTTTGAAGGTACTTATATTTATTGCCTACTGCATGCACGCATTATAATTCGCTAGCTATACTTACGTCTGTATTTCATACGCATATGATATGTTTAATCATGTTTATTAATGATGCTTCCTTTTCTGTTGTCTTATGTGCGTCTTCCAGAGGAGAGAGGCTCGTTCAAAACTTGAGCAAAAGTACAAGATTGAGCGTGGTCGCCCGGGTTTCATGCACCAGTCTCGTCACAAGCACGCGTTGAGAAGAGTTCGCGGACCAGGAGGTCGATTTACTAAGAAGTATGTCGAAAATTGTGTTAGGCTTTTCTTTCACGCTTGTTTCATTCGTTTTACTTCGTACACAATTCTTACACCTCTTTTTCTTGCTTGCTTTTTCTACTTGAAGGGGTGAGGACGAGGAAGAAGACGAGAACAATTCTGCTCCAGCAGCCACTGAAGCCAACACTGCCTCGACCAGCACTGCTAACGCTCCTGCCTCTACGTCCTCCTAAATTGTACAAATAGAATATTAATATCATGCTGTAAATATAAAGGGAGTCGATGTGCCGAGAGGAGTAAACTTTCGCGCAGGGTAGTCCCGCCCACAACAGGAAACTATGAAACTGCTCATATAGAAAAATATAAACAAATGTACTGTTCGTGCATTGAAGGCAACCCAATTGTCCAACCTTGTCTGTTAGCGCATGCTTTTCAACTTGCAATGAACTGTGATGGTACAAATGAGGTTAATTTATGGCAGCACCACAGTTGAACACGATTGTTTCTCATTTATAACTGCAGTTTTGAATATTGACTTGAACCCTTCACATTGTTAAATAATTTTGCACTGGTTCATGGTATAAATTGTCAGAACAGGTCTCAAATTTTGGAAAAGGCAACATTTGTTGAGGTCAACAAACTGGTTTATAATTTATATGCTTCACAGTATGCGCGACATGAAGTCAAATATACAGTTTTTCAACATTTAATAGTAACATATTTATTGAACGTATGGCGGTGCCCATTTGTTATTCCGTACTAAAGATACAATTTCGAACTTAAAGCTCAGGCTTTTATATTTCGCGTCCTTCCACATCGGATAAATATTTTGACTTAACCTTGCTCAGGAGTCCAGTTTGGATCAAAGTTACTGTTTAGTAGGAAAAATTAGCATATAATACAAGTTACAAAAAATCTTGAATAGAAATCAACGAAGAATAAGAATACTCAACAGAGAGCGTCAAAGCTGGTATACCTGTCCAAGTCCTGCCAGCACTTATAATATTCCGAATCGACCGTTTCGCACGTCTGTTGACCCCACTCTGTCAAAGCCAAGCTAAAGCTCGACTCAAACATAAACGCCTAAAGAATGAAAGAAGCTTGGTTAAGAAGAGTAGAGAAATCAAGTGTCGCACTACATGCAAATATCAATCAACTTCAATGAGAAAAATATTAGTCCAACTACTAAAATATTATACACATGCACACGAAAACTTTCACATACATGTGTTTATTACTAGCAATAGTTAATGAGTACTCCATATCTATGAAAAAGCAAACAAGCCTACCTGCGTGCCATCGGCAACCTTCACCGGGCTCAGTCCTTCTGTAGAAGCCTGTTCGAATGTTTTCTTGTCTGGACCATGAGGTGTCATAATGCTATGTAAACTACCACCTCCAGGTAGAAAAGCGCCTTTCTTCGCTTCATAGTTTCCGTAGATAAGGCCCATGAACTCTGACATACAGTTACGATGGAAGTAAGGGGGTCTAAATGTGTGCTCCTGAACAGCCCAACGCGGAGGGAATATAACAAAATCACACACTGCTACACCAGAGATCCCAGAGGGGGCAGTTAGTACCGTGAAGATGGATGGGTCGGCATGATCAAAAAGGGTGGCGTTGATAACCATAAACTTGGAAAGATCATACTTGTACGGTACATAGTTTCCATGCCATCCGACAACATCGAAGCAACTGTGTGTTTGCTTACACTGGAACAAAGCACCCTGGTACTTATTTATAATCGTAAAGTCGCACTCACGTTTCTCATAGGCTGCAACAGGCGTTAGAAAGTCTCGAGGGGCAGCTAGACCATTCGCTCCGATCGGGCCAAGGTCTGGGATCTTAAAGTGGACGCCAAACACCTCGCAAATGTACCCACGGACAGGTTTGTGGTTTTCAATCTCAACCGCGAAGCGAATTCCTCTCGGAATTACACATATTTCATTAGGAGCTACACACATAATACCCATTTCTGTACGAATGGTGAGCTTTCCCTCCTGTGGCACGATCAAAAAATCGCCGTCCGAGTTATTGAATGCTCTATCCTTCATAGATCGATTGGCAGTATACACGTGGATTGCCATGCCTCCCATGCGAGACTTACAGTCTCCAGCGCCGGCAATAGTAGATAGTCCGGTGATGAAGTCAACTTCCTCGCTATCTTCTGGCATCTTGAAGGGTAACCATCGAATCTGATTGGGATTGGGATCCACATCGTCCCACCTAGTGGTTAAGACCGGGGATGGATAAGCACCTTCGGCCCCAGGTGGATGACCAACGTAAGGCGATTGATACGGGCTGAAAGGCATGTGTTTGGCCGAGGGGCGGATTCGGTAAAGCCATGCTTTTTTGTTCTCATGACGAGGTTCCGTGAAAGCGGATCCAGACAGCTGCTCAGCGTACAGTCCGTACGGGCATTTCTGGGGGTTGTTTTGCCCAACCGGGAGAGCATTAGGTAAGGCTTCTGATGAAAACTCATTGTTGAACCCAGAAAGATACTGAAACTTTCCCTCGGTTACTACCCCTGCTCTGTGTACCATCCTGCTGTCCTTAGTAGGATCGAAAACAAGTGTATATAATTGCTATGTTATCACGAAATTGTTTCAAGGTCGTTTGTGAATGATTGCTCTCTGTGCGTTCATCCACACAAGTATTTGTTTACGTTGCTGAATGTGCTTGTGCTGGTTGCTGGTTTGTAAACTATGATGTGTTTGTGGAAACGTTGGTGCTAAAAACGGATTGGTACAGAGACCACTACAGGAGAAAGAAATGCCTATGATTGGATTATCAGGCATCAAACGCGAAAGTATTTCTCCTAGCAAAGCGTCATAGAATCTCGTGGAACAATATTAAGTTCGGTACAACGTGAGGAGCCAAAGTGAGCTATCAAGTTCTGTGTGATTCTCAATAATCTGGTAATAATTTAGATTATTCACGTATTAACTCAAAAAATTATTTGAATAGCCAAGCACTGACTCTTCTGCTATAATATTTTTAGTCTTGCACTGTTATATAGATTAATTATGGTTGAAAATAGTTTTGGGCGGGCTTTTCTTGTGTGTATGTGTATGTGTGTATGTGTATGTGTGTGTGTGTTTGTGTGCGGGTGTGTCGTCGGTCGCAGGGTGGTGCGAACGACAGGTTTTCACACACAGCGTGTGCATTTAATGTATTGGAATAGTACAGACTACCCAGTGCGTACCATCAACACACACACACACACACGCACACAAACACAAAAACACACACACACGCACACACACACACACACAAACACAAACACACACACACACACACATACACACACACACGCACACGCACACACGCACGCGCACACACGAGGAAAAGTATACATAGCACACATACGCACATCATCCTGTCATACTTCCTTTGTACCTTTCAAGTTATTTGGAAAATTAATGCAGAGCGTTGGTTTCGTACATGCTGAATACCTCTACCATCAGTACACACATACACGCATTTGGATAGATGTAGAAATATGCATGGTTACACATGCTAACACGGTATTAAAACGTACCCGTACTGACAGAAACACCCGTCGTCCTTTCTAGTCCCCTCACTTAAATTCTAGCTGTGTTATGTTGTTCGCACAGATGGCACTTTTCACAATGGCAACTAGTTTTTTGTACTGAGGGAGACCTCGTCCAGGTGAAGTGTATATGCCACTTCAAATTTCTAGCCACGAACTCTGAAGAAGTAGAACCGTACGTGTTTGTTCAGGTTCTCAACGCCTGTACTTACGATCCAAACACATTACAAACATACAGATTATTCAAGTTATCATGCCATTCTTTCGAGCTGTGGTAGACACCATCAACTGGCTTGTCTGGTGTATTGCGCGTATGTCCGGTATTGCGTTCCTATTTGGTACTCATACCCAAGTCTTACATAAACCACAGCAACCATCATCAGTGGGGTACAGATCGTCACCTGGCGATGTGTCGCAAAGTTTGACGTATGTAAAGATGAGCGTATTGTCCATGTGTATGTTGTATATAACGCTTCTGTTTGTGTGAGCAAGCAAGAAGAACATGTTTATTCATCTATTCTCTGCACAGTTATATGAGCGCCATGAATTTTGCAGAATATATGCGAAAGATTTAACGCTTTGTTTTACACTGGCGTAAGAAAAAGATTGGTTTTTTGGACGCATATACATGGTATACTTCCTTTCGTACTATTTTGTAGTTTTTCGCATGATTCGTAGAGTATAGGGCCAAGACTAATAGAATTATCAAGAAAATTAATTGTCTACAATATATTTTACCTGCAGGCACATGAATTTACGCACTATCCCTTACCCACACCTACTATATATATAGAAAGAAAAATCCCAAATGAATGTGTATACATGCTCGGTAAGATACATTTATATTATATCTTGTCGGATTCTACTTACTGCTCTGCAATGTTGTAGTTTAACAGTGTATATAATTTTTAAGTTTGATCGTCAGTATCGTGCTTATGGCAGAGTGCTATGGTATAGCATTGGGCTCCGTTGGTGTAGCTCGCATCTGTGCTACTCCACCTTTTATCTGTAATTAGTTGTGTCACTTTCCACCGTTCATGTTTAATTTTATTTGTATTTTGGATATGTACTCTATGTATGTCTATAATTGTGTGTCCAATTGGTAGCCCATATACCGCTTATCACAGATACTTTGCGAAGAAGAAAACTCTGGTGCTCGATCTGGACGAGACGCTTATTCATTCTTCTGTAACTAGCATCTCGCCTCGTTACGATCTTACTATTGAATTTTATATAGCAGGGAAGGTAAGGAGATCATTTAAAGTCTACGTGCAAAGTATCCGAAAGTAATATTCGATATTGTGTATAATTTTGTACAAGAATTCGAGAACTTATTTGTATTCTCAGAATCTGCGACGTGAAGATGTGCAGCTTTCCGTTTGATATACACCGATCGGTCTTGATTGTAGTTTTCATGTAAAAAATTAGTTTATACTTGACTCTGTCTTGGTTTAGTTTTATTTGTGAGCTCCAAGTATTTGATAACTTGGGAGTGCCATCTCCTGACCAAAATGCTTTCGTACAAAGAAACCCTCCTTTCATTTTAGTTTCACAAATCGTTTAATGAGACCATGTGTTGATTTACACGTGCTGCACTGCGATGCGTTCCTTCCACGACGTCACATACATGTAGGTGACTCAGTTCTATGTATACAAGAGGCCTCATGTAGATCGTTTTCTTGAAACTGTCGCGACGATGTACAACATTGTGGTGTTCACCGCTAGCCTCAGAGAATATGCCGACCCAGTAATTGACGCACTCGATCGAGGCAGAGGTAATCCCAGCGCTTCGCTCAATAAACCCAATAAACATGTATTTGTACACACAACTGCAAGCGCAATTTATTCATATGCAACCATTGTCGTACAATCCCAGGCATCATCACAAGGAGGTTCTTCCGAGAGTCATGTGGCCCTAATTTTGGCAAGGACCTTTCGATTGTTGAAAGCGACCTGGCTAACATTGTCATAATAGATAATTCTCCAGGAGCGTACGCCAATCACCAGAGCAACGCCATCCCAGTCGATACCTGGTACAGTAACCGTACGGATGAGCAGCTACTTGATCTCGTACCTTTCCTTATAGCCTTACACGATGTCAGCGATGTCCGTAATATTCTCAGGTTCAGGAACTTGTACGATAATTATGGACGATGGCAACGGGAAGTTGGCGGTGAGGAGAGTGGAGGAAGTGATGTTAATCATGAATATTAACAAGCTAAGTGCTACATGCTTTCACAAGGATACATATTGGAAGAGATATTGGAAATGCCAGTAGTCTCAAGCATACTAAATATCGGCTGTGAGTATCTCTGACGTAGGTCCAAAATTGTACATATATTGATCGACCGATGATGCCGATGATGTCGTAGGAGTACTCGTCGTATACTGTTATGCACAGCAGGTGTAAATGAAACGGGGCTTGGTTGGTGATTAAAACAATCTGGATAGTCTTGGTGAGATTTGTCGATGAGGATATGAGCACTGCTACAATAGTGTGCGATATCTATCTTTTTGATTAGAAAGCACCGTTTGAGGTATGGGGCACGACCTCGTTATAGGGCACTAACTCTCAAGTAATCATCAAGGACCTGTACAAACTATGTACAAAGGTAAAGGAACCTCACTATACGCGACTGGCTTGATCTGCAAGCATACAGCAGGAGATGAACAACGGAAAATTTGTCGTCTGGAGATAGCAAGTGCTCCCCGTATGCAGCACACACATACGTATACGCGCACATAGACACAAATATATGTACCCTGCTACTCAACTGTATCACCACTTAGCGTGTAGACATCAACTACTGGACCAAATTTGTCGTCTGGAGATAGAAAGTGTTGAAAGAATTACTGCTGCCAAATATTGATAAACAATGTTACCCGAACTGGAACAACATGCCGTATATACTCAAGAGATGTAAAAAGTACTAGGCAAACGCGCCCTTGTTGTGGTCCACTCGCCGTACCGCACACGAATGCAACTACGAGCCATGACGATGACAGTAGAAAATTATCATTGGATTGATATTCGGGTGTCGACTATTTGATTTGCCCGTGTTCACAGTATAGCAATAAGCGTGGCCGTTAACAGTAGTTGGATGTCAGACCGTACGTAATCTTTCCTCCGATATATAACTATTCGGAGCGGTTCCCCTATAAAATCCAATCTTCCACCGCAGTAATGGTGTCGAGGATGTTATGATTTATCTGGCAGTTTATTGGCCCCATTGTAAACAAGTTAAAAAGAGAACATGTACGAAAGTTTATGAAGGATGTTCTCCTTATGCTATTGACGGAATTACAAGCACGACCATTGTATTTATTTATTACATACAAATGTAACACCATCAATCGGTCACATGTTCACTTCTCCCAATGAATAGTTTCATGAAACCCCAGTTAGTGCATTTTACTAACTAAATCCTTAATCTGCCCATCTGGACTTCCAACCCTTGTGACCGCGCTGTAAGCAACTCTTGTTGCTATCACACCGGTTACTACGGACATACTCAGCATCCGTACCTCCGGGACATTCCAACCAGTTCCAGTCACCGAGTATACAGGCACGATCAATCTCGCCTCGGTCATTGAAGCCTCCACCAGCATTATATCTGCCGTACACGATAAAAGGAAAAATGGATATTGCATTAGCACACTCCGAGGCAGTGCTTTAGTACTGATTTAGGCAGCGTTGTAGTATAGAAGGTGCTTACCGGCACACGGGTACATGCAAGATACAAACCTGAATAACACGTGGGCGTCATTGTTCTTGTATGACATCTCTTTTACACGTCGGTTAAGATTCAGGTATGCGTTGAGAATGTACCAACCCGAGTTCAAGGGAGTGATATCGATCCACTGACAATCCAACCATTCTCCATACTGGTCAGCACATCCACGAGAAATGCCCTGGTTAGAGCACTTAAAATGGTAGTCGTCTTCATCATAACAAACACTGTCAACCGCGCAGTGGGACTGCTTCGCCGCGACGACCTCAACTCGGTTACCTCCACTACCGACCTTGGTGATGGTGTATTTCGCAAAATCCTTAAGTGCATGGTAGTGATTGTGGCATTCATGCCACTGTTGTTGATAAACATCACATAAGAAACCAGGAAATGTATATTAGCGATTTTGCCCGTAGGTATAATAAACACAGGTATACAACTTTTCAAGCGCAGCTGTGTCAAACAATTTCTTTCAACCTGTATATACATACTCATTCACGCACAACAAAATCACATGAATTACCTCGGGATCATCCTCGGGATTCGGGTAGAACTCAGCGTCCCGTTGTTCCAATAGGTAGCAGAGAAACGCAAGAAGCGTCTCTTGGCTCCCATAGTCTTACCATTTATTTTAGATCCCATGGGAAGGAAGCATCCCTCCTCTGCCGCACACTTGAAATCATCCCAAATGTATGCAGAAGACAAAACTAAGTTGTCAAGCATATTCTGTGAATCAATCGTTAAATCGGGCAAGGAGGCACGTGCTGCAAAATCGTTCGCCTCGTTTTCGCTAAGAGATAGAGCATCCTCGTCAAATTCTCTGTGCATGAGAACGGGACGGTTGTTTTGCAACCACCATCGGAAAGTAATAGGGGTAATTGGTGGCTGGTGCTCTTCTTTCGTCGGCTCACGCTGAATTGTGACCTCATGAAGCAACCACAAATCTGTCTTATCGCCGACAAAGTAGATAGTTATGGCATCATGTGCATCGTACGGTGCCATGATATATGACTTTAGAATCGAATTCTTAGCAAGACTTCTTCCATGGGATACCAGTTGCGTAGCGCTCTCTAATCGCGCGTCAGATGCAACCGTTGCGTATACCTCACCTCCGTCCAATTCTGCGTCTTTCTCTCCGCCAGTTGCGATGGCTATTACATGTGGAACTATGTTACCACCCACGGCACTAGCTCTCTGCCTAGCCTTTTGGGCATGGACTGGGCCCTCAAACCTAAACACACGTGATACACCCCGATACTCTAGTTTCACACCCCCGAATAAGTACCAATCATCATTGTTAATGTTGTCGTTCCAAATGTCAATCCACGCAGCATGTTCAGGCAACTTCTTCGACGTAAAAGTGACAGTTCTGGGTTCACCTGGCTCAAAATTACCCGTGATGGTCTGGTGAGGCACACTCGTGTCATCGTGCCCACCAAATTCAATCTGTTCACCCTGAATCATAACCCGTATAGGACCCTCTGTACCATCGTCAGGCCCGTTCCCCGTGTAGAATGTCAGCTTATACTCCGCCTGCTCTTCATCATTCATACCACTCGAATCATCCATGGGTACTAGATCATCTGCGGGGGACTCAGGTTGTGTATCTACGCCAGTTACGTGAATATGTCCATGCTCGTGATCGGCAAGCACGCCACTGCTGCTAATGATTACTACCGTGATGACTAAGAGCGAAAAAAAGTTCATCTCTTCTACGACAAGTACGTGAATAAGTCTATCTGCATAGTGTGAACTATGAGACGGATATTGAATGCTTTTATTTCCTTCATACAACAAAATGAGTATAGTCCAGTACTGCCATTGGGTGGCGTTATACATTCGTGATCGAGATATTATTGAAAACATGCAAAACATAAAATATACCAGATTACATATATATGATTATTAAAGAAGCATTTTGTATTTATCCGAATGTGATTGGTTACGAACTCAACGAAAGACAAGGAAGACAGAAAAAGTTTGGCGTTTGTAACACATAACATATAAATTGCATTGTGCTGTTTTGTAGTAGTTATGGAATCGAGTTGTACAGCCAATAATCGGCTCTTCAGCGTTTTCAAGTGCTTTTTTGCAATAGGGCAGGTATTGATAGGGTTTTCTTTTAACTGCCAGACAGCATTAATTCCAGTCAGCATTAAATCTGTGAGTCCGTAGGTGTGCTACATTTTATGCCAATGTATGTTTCAGTCATAATTTTTCTTAGTATCAACGGATAAGAGAAGAGTCGTATAAATTGTACATCCGCGACGGTTTTGTGCCTGCAATGGATGCACATTTTGTGACATGTACAAATTCACCACGAACTAGACGCATATGCTTGTATCACATGTGCAATTTGAATCATGCTGACGCCAACTTAAGCATATGTGCACAGTCGCACGAAAACATACAGACTGCGAGGAGACTTGAAATGCATGAATAATTCAGCATATATATGCTTTCTATTTACAGATTTCCAGCTTCTATGGTTCCATGAACGATGAGTATTCGCAGCCCAGGAATTGCAGGGACACCAATGAATGCTTTATCCATGAGGTAAGCACAATCCAATATGTTTGAGATATTATCAAAATCAAAAACTTCCGCTTGTCGAATATATATATACATTTGGATACGCACATGCTTTATTCATCACTTAAACACGAGTGGACGAAGGGAAACATAATCCCTTTTAACTTATTCGTATCTAAAGTACAATCCCAAGCATTCGTTTTTATTTTACAACACAGAACAAGAACACGTTGACAATTAAACACGTCGACAATTAAACATTTGACAGCACATTCAGACTCTAAAATCCTGAATACTGTTGGATTATTTGACATTCGTATGCGTGGTACATATACAAACGTATACGAATATATGAACTCAAACAATGTTGCTTTCAATAGACCTGAAAGGACAAGTATATCTATGGATTGAGCATGATTATACAGCAGCTCGTAACTAAACTGCGAGGACATACGAAACAAGTCGTATGTTTCATATACTAGAAGTGTCACTTTGGCGGTGGCTCTCCTTTGTGTTCACGTGTACGCATTATGTCTCTTAAAGTAGTGTGCTTGCATATGTCGTACGTAGATATGTGTTTCTTCTTTGTGCGGTTTATGTGTGCGTGTATGTTTGTAAACCTCTGGTTCTTCACAAGCCCTTACGTTTGATATCATTGTTCGATTCTCGTGCGAGTCTCTTCTACACACACTCTCACAAACGTACATATACAGGTACGGACGTGAAAGATATCTTGGTGAGGTGCACGAAGTACTCGGATTCATAATTCAGGGGTTACAATAGAAAGTAACACTCAGAAATATTAATCGTTTATTTCTACAGCGAAATCTAAGTGGCTACACTGCGTCTGATGATGGAACAGTTCGTCTGTGGAAGTAAGAATTGAACTGCTAACTAACAAATAAGTATGTACATGTCAGGAAACGTAAAATTGACTAGATAGGTGCAGCGGGTTATGCATAGACGTGGACTGAACCGAGGAGAAAGCGAGAATTTTGAGCACTAAATCGTATCGGTAATATTGCACATGCAGAAGTTAAATTAACATGATATAAACGTAGTGATACATACACATTGAATTTTGTGGTGTCATTATTGATAAACATTCGTCAAATGATACTCGTGCGCACACGGACTACAAAGATTAGTCAACCAAAACGATGTTCGAATACTTCGTAAATTCATTAATGCACATAAACATTCTTGTATTGTTCGGTGAAATTTTTTACACTTTAACAATCACACGAAGAGTTGTTACATTCATGTCTATGGGAAAGTTTATAGAACTGCTCGCGTTGTGGAGGACTATTGTGAAGATTGTTTAGTCCTGCTCCTACGAAATTAAATAGTATTAAGTAAATTGCAAGTTATCTACACATGTTTGTATTCATTTCTTTTTATATATATAGTACACGAGAATTTCGAGTTTCCCTCCCTCCCTATATTCACTCTCTAAGCGGCTACGCATTCGGTTACTCCACTCATACCATCATAACTCATGCCCCTCTCTTCCCTTACCAGACACGCAACAACTCACAACTCGCCGCAATTGGTAGAATGCGCGTGCTCAGTATATTGCTTCACACGCAGTCCACCCTCGCCCGTCTAACGAAATAGCATTGTTAGGGCATGCTTGAATATTAATATACACACGAAAGATGTTATTATTAGCTCATTGGTGCGTTTGGTGAGCGTGCGCAAGTTAGTATTTGGGTTCGCATCCGGTTTGGCACGATATTTATCTTCATCCTCGAAGTCTGATTCTAACTCGATTCAACTTCACTCACATATCCTTTCTGTCCAACAGGTCCTTCATTTTTAGATTCAGCCGAAGATACCACTTCGGCAGCTGGTGGGTCCACTACCACAACGTGTATGTGAAGGTAATTGGTAGTGTCGAGTACGCGAGTTGTGTGAAAGCGATGTGAACATTTGCAGAATGTAATCTCACGAGTGCAAAATTCTGATAACCGGTAAATAACACAGTTCACGATACTACTAATAAGCAAGCAGTGATCCTAGCCTTAATTGAACCGACATATGAGTCAGAGACCAGGCAGAGCGTGGCTTGTAGATAACAGCGTTTGGTAAGATCGAATGATAATATCCAGTTCCTTTTCAGTGATAAAGTCATCCACCTTCATAGTGAGACAAAAATCTAATTGCGATTATCAGCCAAGAACACCCACCAGCTCTCTTGTACCTCCTAAGTTGTTACGGGAAATTATAACACCTGTGGGTATGTATATAAGTAGTGTATTCAATTGTATGCTGTTGTACGTCCTGTGTGTGTTATTCAATAACAACGCTAGCGGATACAATTATTTGTCTAACAAACGAATTAAGTCACAACCACATCTTCTCTTCACTTGAATTGTCAACTTTATTGTAGGCTGCATTTGAGAATCATCAGACCAATTAAACGCATACATTTATACTAAACGAAAATCAGTCTTGCGCCAAAACAAATGCCTTTTTAACTGTCAAAGTATCTACATAAATATACGCCTACAAAGCAGACAGGGTATGCACAAGTTACCTTGCATCTTGTTGCTCAAGCATTTGTCGTTGATGATATACACATAAATATATAGAACGATGTCGCATCGCAGTAGCCATAGCACCAGCAAAACGTTTGTATAAAAATGCATGTACCTGTGGATAGTAGAGGGTGTACACGATTGGTCCCACAACTGCATCTTTAAAGATCTTCTCTTTCTTCGAGGCTAACACAGCGCCATCATCATCACTATCGTAGCCCTCGCCAGTGTCAGATTTTGTGTCTTTCTCTCCCTTGCGACGGCGTAGATCTTTTTTGGATTTATATAAACGCAACATGTAATGTACTTTATTTTTGAATGTGTGTGCACAGCTATACATATACGTTCTTTTTCAAGTGCGTGCAATGTATTATTTTGTGCTCACGAGATCTGTAACATGGTAACGGCCGGTATCGTATGTTTCGATCCAAAAAATTCAAACCCAAAAATGCTGCGCCATTGCTCGTCTGAAAAAGAAATGGTTCCACGTTCACGCCGAAGGTACAACTGATCCATTTACAACATTTAATAGACCTTAACTCAGGTTGGCTGTGATATTTCATACCATTTGGACGACAACCACGTTCATATATTAATTATTCTCTGATATATGATTACAAGATATGAGAGATTCATTGAGTGTTGTTTGCCAAATAGCTTCCTTTAACTTCATATTTAATATACGTCATGTGAGCATAACCCTTTACGGCGAAAACACGTTTGTTAAGACCATGTTTAATCGTAGTGTAGCAAGACCGTGGGCTTATATAGAGCAGCGCGTTATCAAAGCAGACACAGCATGGCCCGACGAGGTCTGTGCGACCATGATCTGGTATGATACTACAGGATTTATGAGTGGACGTTTTAACGGTTGGCCTGAGCACGAGGGCGGTTTGGGTTAGAACCATACGTATGCGAATGCTGGACGTATACAGCGCATGTTGAAAACCCCTCACTTGAGCTCCTATATTTATACAAGCTTCAGGAAGGAGAGAGGAGGTCGGATGGTGGGTGGAGAGTTTACGTATGCGGAGTGATGGAGGTTGTGGCTTGTTATAATACCATGGCAAACAAGCCGCTCGCCAAGTTCTTGGGAAGAAATACATGTTATTCCATCACACCGTCCAATATAAACACGATGGGCTTTGGGGTTTAAAATTATATTACTTGCTGTTTAAATAAGAACGCTCGCATACTTTTCTTCGCCCTAATAGCCATGACTGCCGCAACTGGTGCATATGGTTGCGAGCATTCACGTCATCGTGCTCACACGATTCAGATTGCTGCGATGATGATTGCAGAGGAGCCAGTGAAATATGGAATGGTTAATGTTAGTAATAAGTACATTCGCCCGCAGGCACATCGACATGTATACACACGTACCGCCCATAAACAAAGAACATTCGTACTTGTGGTGTTTTATCCGTTCACTATAATTGGCCGTCTGTATAGACGCACTTTTGTTGGTTTACTAACCTTGGAGGCACTTTTGTTAGTTTACTAATCTTAGACACACTTTTGTTAGTTTATAGCTAATCAATCTGTCATTAATCGCACTTTTTTCGTTGGTCAACATACTCGAGTATGTATACGGTCCCTACTAGCGAACAGTGGGTATCAAGTCTTCGTCGTTAGAACAGTAGTTGAACCAGTATCCATGACTTTTAATATTAGATAATATGAAATCAATATAATTGATCTTACAAAGGAAGTACTTGTACTATTTGCTTTACTACAATATTATATCTGTTTACACGCACTTTTGTTAGTTTATATCTAGTCTTTCATGAAACGTATATTTTTGCGTAGGTTAACTTCCTATAGTATGTATGCGGAGTCTCCCTATTTCACAATGGCATTCCTTCCAACACGACATTGCGAGCGAACAGTGGGTGCCAAATGTCCGTCGTTGCATGCGTAAGAATATTCCAAACACTCAATTATACGGTGATTATATTGATTTTCCTTTAAAAGGCGTCCCCGATTTGTTGGCAATCTCAACTTACTGCACAAGATTGCCAAAATGAGCAGAACAGTGCCAGATATAATTACCCGAGTAGATGTATAATCTCACTTCTGAGAGATTAATTGCAATGGAAGCTCTGATTTTAAAGAGTCACAAATGACCGCGGTGACGATACTTCTCACGCGTGGTGGGTGGTAGTGGTAGTGGTAAAAGTAATGCCAGTGGTGCTAGTCGTAGTAGTTTTATTTTTGTTAGTGCAAGGACTTGGTAATGAATGCTACTTATACACAGTATGATCACACACAAAGATTCACTAACACACACTCACGCTATCATACAATACGCAACGGAATACTATCTAATTTGAGGGGAAAAACGAAGATTAATCACCAAACCAAGACAGCGAAATCACTAATACACTCTCAATTGCAAGTCACATCGCTTATGTCTTGTTGTTTGTATTCGTATATATGTATACATGCAGTACAATATGTATGTGATATTTGTTGTGTATATTTGTTCACACATGCACACGCCTGCGTCGATGATGCTGGTTATACATGCATTAATTCTAATGACAGTTGCTTATGATAAATAGAATTTTGTCGCTAATATGAAAACTGCAAGTGTTAGACGTGCGTACGAAGCTTGTGTACATAAAACAGTTACTCACCTCATTCATGAATTCGTAAATTAACGAACTCGTAGGCATGTATTATGTATAGCTATACAGAAAAATCTCAAACAGGGATCGACGCATAAAAATAGCAAAGATACTCGCATGTAACGATACTCACAATTGGGGTTTAGTAAGTTGTACAGAAGACGAACAGTGACAGCTGAGATATCAACTCTAAGCGCCAGTATGGGTGCCAGTGTTTGTTTGACAGACTCCGAGAGAGAGATGCATGTGTGTGTGTGAGTGGGACAGACTATGTGCTATGTGTATGTGTATGTGTATGTGTGTGTAAGTGTGTTTGTGTGTATATATATGTATGTGTGTGTATGTGTGTGTGTATGTGTATGTGTATGTGTATGTGTATGTGTGCGTATATGTGTATTTGTGTGTGTGTGTTTGTGTGTGTGTGTGCTTCACACGGTTATTTAGTGCTCATGTTCTTAGACTTTAGAGTATTTGTGGCAATGTAAATTAACAAGATACTCCATTGTTGAGCACGGTCACGTTGAGCATTGGCTACTGCTTATGTTGTTTTAAACAGTCAGGCTACTTGGAAGCCCGTTGCCATACGCTATAAAGACAAACCTGTTACAATGTACGCAGGTGTGAATGAGAATAGTGCAATATCAGTAGTACATGGAACGAGTTCCGGCATAAAATAAATACACAGATCCAGCCCCTTATGGGCAATCTTAATTGTTGCCCACTCATTGCCTTTTACCGAACAACGAAGGAAATAATTTATCTTGACGAATTTATGTTCGAAGCTTTGCGTGGATGTTTCCTACATTTGCAAAGCGCACTTTCATTTCTGAGTACCACCGCGAGAGCTATGCGATAGTAAGACAAACATTGAAGATTAGTGATAGTCTGACCTTGTTCAGTAGAAAAAAAAAGATGGGATACTCTTACAGAAATCACGAACGAATTTATTTGAAGTTTTCCTCAATGGACAAACTCTTGGGAAATAAGTTGATGGCTGTTTTCTTGTTAGTTGATACGGAGTTTATATCTATCAAATGTTCATACAGACCGCTGTGGAAGGAAGGGCCCATTAGAAAAAAAGCACTTTCTGTCCATTTTTACTTCGTTCTCGAGCAAGCATTACGTGAGCTCTATGAGCCGAATATCTACTACGCTCATTCTATGCTCAATCAGAATATCATGTGTATGTATGTATGTATGTATATGACCGCTGTGAACGAGAAGGCACGACAACATATCTTATATGTAATTGGACCCGTCTAGCTTCTCGGTCTAAACATAAAATCACCGCGGATTGCTGACGACAAACTAACGTATGTCTCTGACCTTCTGTCGTTATACGATATGTGTTTGTTTTCTCCTTTTTTTCAACTTTTCCGTGCGATGTGTGTTCTCATCATTGTTAATCCAACACTTAATCAAAGAAGTGAACACTCAGCGCTTTTTATGTTGGGATATGTTCTCCCCTTTGTTTATCAAAAATCCAATCATGAGAAGGGAAATTCAGCGCCTAGTGTGGGTGGTGTGTGTTTTCTCTTTATTTTTATAAAAGACCCAATAAGAGATGTGGACCCTCAGCGTTCACACAAATTTTTATCCAACACACAATCAGAGGCGTGAACAACACTCAGGAGTTGCGATGGGTAACCATAACTTCACTCAGCACAAGCACATACCCCAACAGAAGCACAAAACACATTAATTAAAAACGTAATACGTTAAGTTCAAAACACACAAAATACATAACATGTTAAGCACAAAACACACACCCCCAAGGTGCATGTGTTGTATAAGTCACTGATGTTCATCCATTCTTCTTGTTTAGCTTCACTTCGCAAAAGCATTTAAACAACACTCTAGGCATAGCATTGTGGGTACACATTCAAGTGGTCGTCTATATGCATTTATCGTTTTATTATTGTATTCCTTGCATTTAAATAATCCATCTCACAGGCTCACATCGAGTCCGAATCCAACTTTCCTTTTTCGCTTTGTTTTAGAATGTACAGAAATGTCCAAAATACTACGCAATATTTCAATTTTCGTCTAGTACTACATTGTAACCAGAATAGGTATTTCATTTCGGTGCAGACTTTTAAATAGATCATGCCGGTTTCTCTGGGTGCACTTTCCTCTTCAGTGGCTGATCGCTTAGTCAAAGGTGGCATGACACGGAAGGCCGCTGAAGAAAAAATTCCTCTCTTCACCAAGGCGTCAACACTACTACAGGAAGTGAGTCTACATGCACATTCACATTCGAGTTCGAACAATTCGCTTCAAGGTTTCGCGTTCACGTGTAAATGTACTTATCATTCACTTGCCAAGTTCGAATGACTTCTGATAGCTCATTATTTATCTGATATTAAAGCCATTTTAGTGTTGTTTTACAATATTTAAGCTATTACGCGTACATATATCCAATCACTTCTTTTTTTAATACTCTTACTTAGGGTGGTGTTACCAGTGAAGACCAGATCAACGCGTACTGGGTACCCGGTAGAGTAGAGGTCGTTGGAAAGCATACCGGTACTTATACAACCTTTTCGTTGCCACAGTCAAATAGGCACACTAGTGCCGTGTGTGCATAGATCCATGCATTCAAACACGTATATTCATATCATCATTTCCGCAATATTGTCGCAGATTACTGTGGTGGACGATCTTTGCTGGCAGCAATATCGAAAGGATTCGCTGTCGTAACTAAAGACCGCAATGACAACATTGTGAAGATAACCACCACGTTCGCTAGCGGCGAACAAAAGGTATGCGTAAGGTTGGCATATATATTATGTAAGCGAGCCACCTGCACATTTGTTTGTATATAGTATAACGCCTACACAGATCGCACAATCAGACGATTTCCTCACTCCACCATACGCTGTTACATACTGCACGTATGTTATCATACACCTGTATGTGTGTATAGGTGGCTGAGATTGTTATGCACAGAGACCTGGATCCAAGAGAAGGTGAGGCTTGGGTGAACTACCCTGCTAACGCCATCAGACGTATGGTCCGAAACTTCGGTATTGACAAGGTAATTATAGATCAGTGCCCACATTGATAATACCTGCATGTATGTGTTTATTCACTCATTCACTAATTCTGAGTCGTCCTACCAGATAAGTCATCGCTATTATCGCCATACTTGTACCACAGTCTTTGAATTGTCCACAATGTTTTGTCTACATATAGCTTGAACATAGATGTATTGGTTGAATATACAAATTCTCATGATATAAAACATGCGCACCTCAACGAACTTGTCAGGGAGTTGAGATTGCGATTGGTTGCGATATTCCCGCGGCATCTGGTTTGAGTACTTCATCTGCCGTTATCTGCTATATGTTCCTGGCGCTTTCAGCAAGGTGCGTGTATGACGTACATACATATTTTTTGTTTGTACGTACCTGTGTACTTAAGGTTTACTGTTTCATGTTAGTATACTATATATCATTTATATATCTGTTTACTCATATGTACATAAATATACACGCGGGAATAACATATAATCCACTACAATACAACAGTAGTACAAATCACAGTCACATCCATACCTCGACTGCATACACACATTCTCGACTGCACATACACCACATATGAAACTTATTATACGCAACTCAAAAGCACTACGTATAAGAACAAGTGTTGTAAGAAGAATCAATTATTAGTTTAGAGCTATAGTCCTTGACAATCATGATTATAGCCAAGAGATTGCATACATTTGAAAGCAGTCATAAGTACCATCTACGCACAACTCATTTCCACAAACACCATACCTATAACGCATCATATTTAGAAATAATCTGAGTGAAAGCGAGTACTTTAAGAAACATCTCCCAACAAGCGCAGAGTTATATTCTTACCTTGGATTCATTGAAAATGGCCAGGACTGTGGTGAACTTAAGGGAGATAAAGGTGTTGGTACTTTCGGTGGAAGTGAGGACCATGCTGGTATTATGAGTGGACAGCCTATGATGGTGTGTATACGAAACATCGAATGCACATATTAGAGAATGCGGGGACATTCGTATATTCATACGTTTATATCTACTTTACGCGAGCACATGCCAATGGTTGTATTCACATACAAGCCGATACTTGAGTATATGGATGTTAAGGATCATTCAACTATCAATTCGTGGAGAACATATGCATTTGTTACATGTATGGGTATTCATTGCACACAATTGTTGCATGCTTCGTAATCTTCAGAACATGTATTATGAATTATCGTCGTCCCAACAGGAATGGAAACGAACGAAGTTAAATGTGCATACGATTATAAAAAGCTATCACATGTTGCAGCTTTTCCATCGACGACTCATATATCTGTTAATTCTTCGTTGAACACTAATATCTACGTATATATAGTTGAGAATACGATACTCATAGATTCATTTAAATGTGATTAACATGTACTTCGTACAGCTGAACATGTTTAGCTACTGCCCCACAGCTCACGAGGGCTCCTTTCGCATTCCAGAGGACGTGTGCTTTGTTATTGCTGTCAGTGGTTGTATTGCTGAAAAGACTGGTGGGAAGATGGATGCTTACAACAATGCGGCTTTCTTGGTATGTTAGACGAAAGTCGTACCACCGAACAACTATCAAAGTTTGAACTGGGATCAGTTTTTCTCATATACACTCAGTAAGTATGTACAGGGCTTTAACCACACTTGCGCGACTTATGCTGTATTCTCGCTCTCGCACATATACTCGTACACACAAAGTTTAGATGTGCAGGTACACGCGGGCATGCCCTCTCTTTTGGATCGACATGTGTCCACACTTTATCGTATTACGCTCAATAATTGCGTACTCATATAGTTCCACTAAACTATCTAATATACACACACGGCCACACGCAGGCCCGTGATGGTGCGCTTGCATGGTGCAAAGCTACCGGAAAGACGGCAGCAAATCTTAAAGAGGTCATTCATCTAGTCAGATCGGAGGGTAATTCGGATGTTAAAGTATGGACGTGGATACATGTAGGTTTATATGTGTGTTCGTAGTTGTCTATGTATGTTGACTAAGTATTTATCCATGCAAATGTTGTTCAAATACACGTGGAGAATGATGAGCATACTTTGTGACATATTCATATGGTTGTAAATAACATCATAACATTTAAGTACAAATATGATTCATCGTAATGTTAACCGTACTTTGTTGTTCAACCAAGAAAATGTCGCTATACATATTATCAGTTACGCATACACATATATCACATGAACAGGTAGTGTTTACATACTAAGTGGAATTATATGCGAATACGTACTTTTTTATATACACAGTCAAGCACCACACAGTATGCCATACAGCCTAAAGACGGTGTGCTATTATGACCCATAGGTTCGTGAAATATCTCACAGACACCCTTGACATATATATGAACGCATAATCGTAACTACAAGATTATGGTAGCATTATTTAATGCTGAATCATCCTACGAATACGTAAGCACAAGAATCTCAACAGTTTTTTTATGAATGTGTGTGTACGACTCCTCGTATGTGTATACACTGGATACATTCGCATAGACCGATGTTCGAGCTGCTATCAAGACTCTCGATAACGGTGACACCTATCCGCTCGATGAGGAGAGAAAATTTCCAGCAGGCGCGTTAGTAAGGTACAGTGTAAAGTAAGATGTTCCTGCCATATATTTGGCCATGTTTGCTGCGTTGTACTTATACTTATGTACTGAAACTTCTGAACAGACGATTCGATCAGTTCTATGATGAGAATGAAATTATTGTGCGAGGAGTGGCTGAAGCTTTTCAGGCATGTGTTCCCGAACAAATCAACATCAGCACACATACACACGTGTACTGAAAAAAAGTATACCCTTAGCTGTGTGACGTACTATTGTGTGACGTACTAAACAACATGAAGCAATCTTTTCGGTACACCGTATCAGCTAGTCTATTGATAGATCTGATTACTTATGTACATGTTTACTTAATCGTAAGATCGGTTTATCTTTACGTTATGTTGTAGATGTACGTCTGTTTATATTTTTCCCTTGTGCTTACGTTAAATACTATTTCGCGTATCTATCTTTTTTCTTCCCGTTGTCATGTATGAGTTACTCTGCGTGACTGTTTCTCTTACCTTTATAAACATAGAACTCTGAGTTTGATCGATTGGCAGAGTTGACTGATCTTTCGCAAAAGCTCACAAACACTCATCTCATGAATCTGATACCAGAAACTAGAGCTTTGCCTATCTTGGCACGCGAGAACGGAGCTTTAGGTATATAAATGTTCATTGTATATACGTAGTGTCTGATCGATCTATAGGCAGAGTTTACGTATCCTTTGCAGAAATAGCAATTAGTCAATCTAGTTACTAGATCTTGTGTAAGTTTTTATGTAGGTATGTGTACGTATAAATATACGTAAGGCAATTTTACTTCTGTAAACACAAGCGGTCCTATACAAAATTATATGTGAACTCGCTTCATTTTACAGCCGCTAGTGCCTTCGGTGCCGGGTTCGGCGGAAGTGTATGGGCATTAGTCCGAACGTCTATTGTCAAGGATTTTTCCAAGTCCTGGGAGGAGAGTTATTATAAACAGTTCCCAGAGCTCAAAGACCGGTAAACATATATATTTATGGACATACGTGCAAGTACAATACTGGGTGAAAGTGAATCTTGGCTTCGTGTGGAGTATTTAGTTACAAATTTAGCATTAGGTGAGTGAGAACATGAAAGATATTTAGATGCATGCTTGGTATTTTTCGTATGTTAAATATGTATCTTTCTACAATATTTCACCATATTCCTGCAGAGCCACTTTCTTCGACATGGTGCCCGGACCAGGCGCCTTTTCTCTATACTAGGATGTCTATGAACTTGACAATATGAGGAGAATGACAGACGTAAAATACGTAAAATGAATGCTAGCAATATGAAGATGTTGGACACACGCCTGGCATTGATTTGTGAACGTAAAACACACCAGATATATATATTAGTCTCTATAATAAAGTTCTTAGGTACAACCTGGCCTGGTAGTATTCTCACTGTCTTCTAATGCTACCTACATACTGGTGAAATCCTTGGAACCGAACAACACTATAGAATATTGAGTTGATACAGTATCACGTGGAGATTATCCATATTTGCACGATTTTTTTGATAGTAGATACTTCAAAATACTGTGCATCTTAATGGGTCTCGTTTTGATATTTAAGTACTGCACAGTCAACATTTTTGAAAAGGTTAACAACTTCCAATCACTCCATACCTTGCAGATCTTCAGCCGGTCGCTAATTTACATAATCTTTAGCTGATAAAGAATCGTTTTGGAAGTAAGATGGACTGGATTTGTGTTTCGAATATACTTAGGAAGAGATTGTCTTCTTTGGTGAAATCGCTCTGATTCATATCAAGCCGAGACCAATTGAAAGTATAATAACTTTTAAAACACATGGTGCTGCCATCTTGCAAGTTATATATGGTAACCCAGCGAGAAATATCTGCTACCAACCCGCCGTGAACCGTTGCCAATCTCACCAACGTTCAGTAGATGTTGTAGAAGTACAATTCTGTACGTCGGGAATGTATTAGGCTTGCTCGCCAAAGGGTTTCATTATATATAGCTAGGCGAATAAACCGAGCAGGGCAATTTTCGTTGCCTGGTAGACTCTACATGAGTATGTGTTTAAAGTAATCAATCACGAAAAATTGTACCCAGCTACAAGTATTACGCGAAGCAAATAAATTAATGAGTAAAAGGCGTCTGGAGATTCGGGAGTAAATGAGAAAGTTAAAAACATGAAAAACTGTAGTTATAGAGGCACTACTAAGTACACGCTATTAGGATTGGTTTAATTTCGATCGGCTACTTTGCGTATGAATTTACAGCGACACACGTGTTTTACACATGTAACGTCGTTTTAGGGGAATTTCAAAGGTTGAGCGATACGAATGAATGCTTTCTCAAGGTGGGGGAGCAAACATGGAATTATTATTCGGGGTAGATGTATCAATATTTTTTTTCTGTGTTTAACTGGTAGTTGAGGTCAAACATACAACACCTGTAAGCTGGTTATTGTCGGTATAATTTGCCAAGCCTCGTATATTTATAGTTTTAACTTGGTATGCTATTTCGATGTGGCGGGTGGGTACCAACACTCCATGTCGCCTGGAGTTCACTGTTTTGAAGCACTACAATACGACACGTGTACGCGCGTGAGCAAAACCTCTGGATTGTTTTTCTCAGTGGTGTGAGAAGACTAAATGCTCAATAGTACACTGGTGCTGCATTGTTTTGAAGTAAAGTTCGATGAACATTATAGCGACATGAATCTACTTTATCTATTTATAATGCTATCAAGTCATGACAACACTGTATCTATCGTGGTGTATGGTGGATCGGATATAGTAATGTGCCGAAAAACTGAGCAGTTACACTGGATACTGTACTAAGTAAGAGTGCTCGTTGACGCAGTTCTTGGGTAAACTTCTCCACTACACTTGTATAAGTAGATAATAAAACTTTTACCACAAAGTCCCTGTGACATGACGTTATCCGTTTTAAACTATAAAATAGCAGACCGAGGAAACTAGTAGTTCTCACAAACAAGACAGGGGCAATGCAGTATCACATGGTCCAGTAGCGCTATGAACTGCGATACATCTTTCCTCATGCTTGCGCTCACATAGGAGCCCAAATCGTTGTTTCGAATACTTCGATACATGAACGGGTAATAGCATACGTTGTACAAAGTCAGAGCCACATCTTTTAGTTCTGCCGTTTTGCATACTATGACTATCTGTTAAATTATGTCTACCAAGCAATGTACACTAAGTACAGCAAAATCTCACTACAAAGTAACCCTGTTCAACAGCAGACTTGAACAAATAAGGGCATGTTTTGGTACAAATTCTAGGCGGTGTACTGTCAAGGAGTTTTGCAACAAACCAAGTTACTCCGATTCACAGGGGGTCGTAGGACCCATGCCAACACAGAGCGAAATACCACATCAGTAGTAGACGTCTAAAAAATGAACTTTGGCTTAAAAAGGATAATAAAGTCTCGTGTATCTTCTGGAATCAATAATCGCTACGTAGACCAAAATCGATACTTCTGTTTGTTACACGTGGGCAGAAACTTCGTCAGCATAAGATGTATTCATACCACGGGCGGTGGAACCCACAGGGGGGTCTGCTATATCCCATATGGGGGTCTATTTAAAGGGCCTAATACTATTGCAGCGTGGCCTGTCGTGAGTGGTTCAGCACAGCTTCAAAAAAGTTATTTTTATATATACATATATTGAAGCACACCTACGCACACGTATGACACTTGCACACTTCGCACGTGTTGAGACATCGTATCGTATACACTACACACCAACAAAAAACTACGTTCATTGCGCACGAACTTCTGTAACGTTGGTATATGCATACATACATCAACCCTAATACTGGTTTGAAGTGATAAAACTTCGGATCCTAAGTTGTACTACTCTGCGTTCCCACTAAGTTGTACTACTCTGCGTTCCCACTAATTCTCACGTCGACTATTAAAGTATGGTTAAGTTTTTTAATACCACTCACACATATGAGCATCCATGGGAGGACATCTCGTATGCCTTCCTTCGCAAGTATCCAAACCCCTTCAGTTCACATGTCGTGGTGTGTGATGTGATTGAGCGCTTAGTCGACGAACAGGGCAGACTGGTAAGTCAAAGGCTGCTGGAAAAGACAAATAACAAGCCGAAGTTGGCTGAAGTATTTTTGGGCAAAGAGAAAACGCATGGTTTTGTACTGGAGGATTCGGTGATTGACGCAAAAAACAAGACAATGAAAACGGTGACTCGTAATCTGACGTTTTCGCGCATTTTGTTTGTTGAAGAAACATGCGAATACACTGGTAAGTTGGACATGTTATTACATGTTATTGATTGTGCGAGTATATTTGTATTTTCGCATGTGTGAATTGTCTAAGACAACAAAGAGCGATTTTTTGAGTTCCCATTGAGAATATGGACTGTACGCGCGATGTGGGGGAGTATCGGTCGTTTACGGATTGATACGGTTTGTCTTAGGAATCCCAGCTGAGCTATATGTATATGATTCATTTGATATATATTAATCCTTCCATACATTCACAACACAATACAATCGACGCGCACACCATATTCACTGCCATTTTTCTAACATTGATCGTTCCTAAATATATATGTCGTTCGGTGTCTTTGTTTTGCAGTTTCTCCAGAGAACACCGGTTATACTCGTTGTGTGACATCGGCGCGAATTGTCTGCCCAATGTGGGGCTGGGCTAGGCCCGTGGAAGGTGTAGGAGTTGCACGATTCAAACAAAACGTACACAAGGTATGATTTGTCGTTCATCGGTTATACTTAGTGCACATATAGACATATCCAAGCAGAAGAACACTCACGCACATACACACTCATCCACTCATAAGTGTGTGCTCATGGCTGTATCGCAATTCTCGCATACACGGACAAGTATCGTACGTACACACACAAACACATGCATACACACGCTGTGGCGCGTATAGTTACTAACAAGGTTTTCTGAATACTTCTACAACGTCACCCGCGAACGATCAAAGTAGGCGTACATAGCACCATACGCAGACTACGTACAACACATGGATATACACTTACGCATACACATACGCAAACAACGCATGCATATCAGATGTTCACAATCAAGGCCCTTTTCACTTTTATTTTGTAGGCAAGAGAAGCTCTTGAGCATGTCGTACAGGCCGTACGTAGAGGCGAAAGTATGCTTGTGGCCCATCGTTCACCCAATGGGAGTGGGTCAGAACCAACATCATCAAATGAATAGATTTACTTCTATTCTTAGTTAGCACATAGATAAACACACGCGCTCAAACACATAAACACACAAACACACCACTCACATACAGTAAACACGAACACACACATATGCGTAACACGAATACGCAAGTACTCTCGTAAACCCAAACATTAGACACGCATATATGCACTCATAACTGAGAATATGCTTGGAATAAGATGAGAGATCAGGTATGTGAGTGAACTACGTGTTTTAGCGTACTTACACACACACATGTGCGCTAATACACAAACGAAATACACGCATCCCTATACAAGCACGTACAAAAACACCTGTACATGCATAGACGCATCTTTACATAGACACCATGGACAATTTGTGCGTGCACAATATATACACACACAATATAATTTGCTACATATAGGAAGTTTTGTTCAGACTTGTGATGACTCGTCACATGCGGGGATTAGAGATGTTCACTACGCGTGCTTATATGGTCGTGATAAAAGAACATCGTTGATGTGAGAGGGAGTGAGTGAGCAGTATCTTGAGTTAGGCACGTTCAATTTGAATTAGGTGGAACTGAACGTATGTTCCTCTTCTTTACTATTCCACTCCCTTAAGAATCCTAAAGTACATATTAGCTGAGAGTGTGAGTTCGCTGCGCCAACACTACTCATATCTTAGTCGTCTACTGTGCACTGACGTTGTAATTATGACTGTCATGCACATGTCCTTGGCTTGTTTACCATATATACCCACTTTTATGGGGACTTATAATTGAATCATGAATTTTGTGTAAACGAGAGGACAATAAATACGTACCAATAAAACTTAACATACACGCTTACATATGTTTATACGCGGGAATATTTAGACAATTGATCTACGAACATTGAATGTATTCGAACGAAACGTGTAGTATCGTACACTTTCTAAAATTATTTCGCTACTTGAACTGTAAGAATACCAGAACTATGTTGACGTCTATATACTTTCCTACGTTAATTGTGTAGATGAGATATAACACCTCGAATTTCCATTATGAATATCCAAGCAAGCAACTGATATAATAGAAGGTATACTAGAGATATCTCCTCCTAAAACCTTTCCCACCACGTTCGATGTACAGTTATGCAAATTTGAGAGAGCGAAATTCCACAGAGGAAAAAACAATTTCATTGCTTGGCGAAACAATTTGAGTGATATATATTCACAGTATATTCGATACTGCGAATTTGAAAAGACAAAAACAACTCCAACAGTTCATCGTGCGTTACGTATACGGCGAACATTTCTCTGCTGTGTCGTTTGATTGCAATACATTCTTCATTCAGTGATGATCAATAACTGTGCAACATCCGTGTTATCATACAATTATGTTTGCTAGAAGTAAATAAATATGGACTGGCTGTAGATACCATGAATGAATCCATCACCACAATAAGAATTTTCTTTAATTGGAACGACTTGTACATAGGCGCGCATGCTATATAAGTACTATCAATATACATATGTATACGTAAATACACACGCGTGTATGTACGAAACAAGCATGCTATTACATTTTACTAAGCTCTCTAAGGATGGTTTCGCATCCAGTAATGTAGCCCTCGTCTACGCCACTGTCCGTAATTTTGTATGGATGAGCAAAGTCTATCATCTTCACAACAGGACTTTTGGTAGAACCAATAGTATTGCCTTCGTACAAAATCAACAGAGATGATCCGTACAACCTACATGTGCACATGATGTGGGTGTAGGTGTTATGTGGCAGGTGAGGCACTGGCCGTGCGTATGCATTCAGGAAGGCGCTGGGTAGATGCAGACAATTAAAAAACATAAGGCAAGTAGACTAGTAGCCACGAAAATATGAGACACGAGCAATGTCCCAATTTTCCTTTCGACTGTTAAATGTATGCAACACTGTATCAACATCACTTTCCCTTACGTAGAATATGTGATATCTGCACATAGTTTCGTAGAATGATGAATAATGTCCATACTAACACTGTATGTATATGCCCGACATACACATGCTTTGCACGTTTATGTCCACGCTAATAGACGAACACACGCATAAATCAGCACTTCACCAACATATCGTCAAAAAAAGATAAACACACCCATGCGTATTAGACCTAATGAGGATCGATTATTCTAGAAATTTACAATATTTCGTTTTATATGCATGTTTGAATTAGACCTGAAATCATCTCCTATTGTCTGCCAATCAATGACCAACCCAATTCCTCCCCATCAACTCACCAACGTGCGTATATTCGTTGGCAAACACAAACATAACCGAGGCACAAAGTGAAACTATTCATGTCATTAATACACATGTAGATATATACGAACAAGCATATACTCATACTATATAAACACAAGATAGCAGACGTGCACATACCTCACGACAGCGTGATCTTCTAAGACCTCCTTGATTTGTTTGATTTGTAAGATTACAGCATCTACCACATCCTTTCGCAGACTACCTGAGCCATTGTCAAAAAATTTCTCCAAGCCCTTTCCCACTGTCTGCTCGTTGATATTCATACACCAATCTCTCTCCACTTTCATATATTGCGCGTTCCTCGTTTGCCACACCTATAAACGTTGTATATATGAGCGTGAGTGTATGCCACTGCGAAATTACATGTGTTTGTGTTCTTGGGCGATATAGTGCGAACATCAGAAGCGCCAATGAGTCCGTGTCTGTGTTGGCGTACTCAAATAGCAATACACATAGATAGAAATGACAATTTGTAGCAGTGCATTCTTGTGCATATTCATATCGGCACAAACACTGACATACTCTAGATTCTCACATTACAGGTATCGTTGGCGTCACGATCCAAATATGCACGTAATCGCAAGAGAACCTTCTTTGAATACACAAAATGTTTGGTATAACTACACATTTAACTACTTTTATAGTACAGCTACAATGAGTATACTCATATAATATACAGTCGTCGGCATGCCTACAAGGGCTGGTATATCGTACTCTCACTCCGCGACAAGCACGCACCAGGGGATTAAATAGATCACGATATCTGTACTCTCCATATCTAGATACAAGCACAACTACGATGTTCGTACCTTCATACCTACGAATCTGAATCCGAGTGTTCTCTGAGGGGGATATTTCTTCTCCTCTCGTGCTATTTTTTCAGGTGTGGCGTCTTCACTATATGTCTGTGTGCCCATCTTTAAGTCAAGAACACATGGCTTATCATACTGTATACATGCGAAAAATACAAAGTAAAGTAATTTCACTGTTAATCAGGCGTGTGAGAGGAGTGGAATCATACTGTACTGCCGCTCACCTTCAAATGTACAACGAGAGGGGTCATGTTGTATTTTATACAAGCATAGATAGAAACAGTCTAGTCTGTATTGATGTTCGTTCATCTACAACACAATGTATATTGTACCATCTTTTGCCAGCAATACGACAAGTACGTAATACTACTGAATATGAGTACATGCATTAGTCTTATGCAGAGAGGAGCGAGAGGGGTAATCTACGCACAGTGTTCCGGACTTCATTCATACACATACATATAACGTAAGCATTGCAAAGTTATAGCTTGCTGCGCGGATTAAGAATAAAGGGTACCGCAATATTAATAACTTTTAAGATGCAAAGACATTTTACGATTACAAGCACTCGCATTCGAACACACACGGGCACAGCATCCAAGTTTACATACTACTTTCTATTAAAATTCTATTAATATGAGAAAATTATACGAGTTTGTTGTCAGCGCGAATGTGTGTACAACAGCATACTCCGTTCAAAGCGTTTTCCAGTACTAGGTAATCGATATTTCCATCTCTTTCCTGACCTGTGAGTACGTAAGTAAACGGTTTCATAGACACTACTGTTTTTAGTATTACAGATCTAGCCGAAGGCAGAAATAGGTCCGTATTAACAAGTATATATACAGAGTGGGTTACTACCAACGGCAGATTCCTCGAATAAAAAGTCGCCGGTTGAACTGGACAATCAACGAATACGAATATAAATTATATAATCAACTCACCAATTTGCTCCACTATACTATATGTACGAGGGCGTAGGAAAATGTAAAAATCACAACATACCGTAGAATTTGGGCATGAACTTGTGCATGGGATGTTTGTCATCAAACATAGTTTTGTAGAAATTCGCCTCAATCAGCCCGCGAGACTCAGTCGCGGTTCCGCTTAAGCTACTCGCTCCCTGAGTTGGTTTATATAGCTTATCCCCCTTAACCATCATAGCTATACACACAAAAACACAATGTTGGATACAATCACACGTCAATTTACTCACAGATAAACCCTAAACTCCAGCATACTATCATATGAAAACACTCTCTACTGTACACTAGCCGGAAAACTGATATATCATACCCTCATCTTTACATAGATAACATCAATAAACACATCAAACTGCAATATATATTAGGAGCACTGTAAAGATGTCAAATTCTTGCAACCCCTGAAGACAGATACTGTTATACCTGTACATGACTGCTCAGCTGCATATAAACATGGATGCCTCTAAGTGTGTGCACATAGAACACGAGTACCAGAAAATGTACACAACTTACGTGGTCCTTTGTCAGCCTTAGCCCCGTGGCCACCAACAACATTTTCCATCAAGCGTAAACTCATACTACTACTCGCAAGCTTAGAATGGCAATTAAAGATTCACGTTGCTATGGTCAGTAGAACCTGCCTGAAAATCAATCCAAGTGCAGTGAGGTAGTATTTAGAGAGAGAGAGAGAAAGAGAGAGAGTGTGTGCACGTATATATATATATATATATGTATGTGTGTGTGTGTGTGTGTGTGTATGTGTGTGTGTGTGTGTGTATGTGTGTGTGTGTGTGTGTATGTGTGTGTGTTTGTGTATAAAGGTGTGTGTGTTTGTTTACAAAACTGAACACAACAACCGGTGTCATCAAATCTATAAAAATCTACAAATATAATAATTACGGGACAATTACGGGACCGCATTCGGTGGCGGGCGGGCGGACGGGCGGGCTGTGGCGTCCTGGCGGGCGGTGTTTGGTCGAGAGGCGAACACATGTGAGTGAGTGAGTGAGTGTGTGTGTGTATATGTGTATGTGTATGTATGTGTGTGTGTATGTGTGTCGTTAGATAACGCTGTCTCGAGGCAGAATACATCCACTGCCCTGTCTTCTCTAGTGTATAATACATGCACACACACACACACAGAGTATATATATACACACACACATACACACTCGCGTAATCACCCATTCACTCATCGTCACGTATAATACTTCCTGTTCTTATCATCGAGCCGCTTGTATATATTTTTCTTTGCATTGAAGTAGTGTTGGCTATATTAGAAACTTACCGACATGCCTTCCTTAGACATGGATGATGATGATGGCATGGTACTTAACCTGGGATCAAACATAAAGAGAGGCCCCATTCTCAAAGTATGTACAAACGTAGTGTGTGTAGGATTCAAAAAACACGTATGGTATACTTACGCCGCCCATACTTCATTTTATATATATATTTTGTTTTTTGATGCACTCAAATATTCCTAGAATAAAGAAAGCATAGTTCAAACACCGTAGATATAACCCTGAATAGGAGTAAAGGATGTATAGATGTGTGCGTACATGATATGTGGCAATGCTACCAATATTTGTATCCTCAAGTATCCTGATCAGCGTACGTAAGTGGTACGTATAGCTGCACGTCAGTGTTTCTGTGTGTTTATCTACGCATACATGATGCACATCGGGAGGAGTATGTATTGTTCACTGCAATTTTGTCTAATACATGTCAATTTAAATCCACGTAGGAAAATGGCATGCCCTATCATGAACGGAGAAATCCGCGTGCAAAAAGCAAGAAGATGCAAAAGGCACCTAGCAAGTTCGCTCCAGCTATGCCCAAACCCGTTGCACAGACACAAAACAGCAAGCCCAAACCCAAGCCCAAATCTAAGCAGGTTGATCAGAAAATTTATATGCACAACTCTAACAATGCTAAGAAAACTAGCGATAATGTCAGCCGGGCGACTGATGCAGATGAAGTTGCAAGACGTGCGAGTGGAGCACAGAAGAGGTCTGTAACAGATAATGGTGAAGATGCCTCTTCCGCGGCTGCCGTAAAGAAACCCAGAAATGAGGGTTCCAAATCTGGGTACGTGTGTGCATATTTTATTGATTTTTTCATACATCATATTCTCATACATTCTCTGAACTCCGTACTCAATACGAATGTATGGTTTGTATTCGCGTACGCACTGTAGGGAGATGTGTAGGATTGTTGATGCTTATATCTCAATATCTTGCTTGTATATGTGTGACGCACAATTATGACACTTGTATCTTTTGTACAATGGACGAATCGTCATTTGATTCATCATCATTTTTATGATTGTACTTGTATTACAGAGGCGCTGAACACATTTCTTCGCTTTTTTCGAACAATCCTGATATGCCTGAGATTTTGAGTAGACAGAATGAGGTTGTGAATGTTGAAATGATAGGAGGTATATTTGTGTGCAAGTATATTTGAAGTACAAGTATGCTAGTTGAATGTATATGTGATGTGCACGTATGTTGTTAATGTACATTGCAGTAGCTTCTGACACCAGTTAGTTCAAGCTGACATACATCGGAATAGGGACTTGTATCTGAATGTATTATCATGTTTATACAGTTACTCATTGGTATAATCGCTTGTCTTTGACCACATGTGCTCATATGTACAGTCATGTGTATACATTAATACACATGATGCAAGTGTACGCATGCACAATACACCATTACAGCTGTATGTATACATGAGCACGTACCCATTTACTCCTATTCATGATGTACTCGTACAGATGCGCCGTCATCACATGCCAACAACGTTTTCCACGAGGCCAAGACATTCGAAATTCTGGGCGTGAGTAAACGACTGGTACGATGTATGAACGAGAAAATGGGACTCACACAGCCTACTACAGTACAGTCATCCGTAATTCCACCTGCCCTTAATGGGCGAGATGTACTGGCACAGTCAGAAACTGGTAGTGGAAAGACAATGTCCTTTTTGTTGCCAATTGTGGAAATTCTCAGCTCGTTTGATACCAGAATTCAGCGATCGGACGGCATTCAAGTATGTTATATATACGTATCAAATATATGTGGAATTGTTGTATTCGATATAGATTACTTTTGGCGCTACTAATATGATGGTGGTTTTTCCCAAGACACGCTCAAATCATCCATTAACGACATATATGATTCGTATTAAGTAGACTAAAATTTTACTTTCTGACATAGAAATCGTATTCTAGTTAACGACATTATTCTAGTAATGACAAATGTATACACGTGTTCATCAATATGATATGTATTGTTGCGTAAGTAGTAGGCCAATTTGCGATGGGAAAAGTGCGCAAACTAAGATCCATAGCATTATGTGTGCATGTGACCCAGCCCCACATATTTACTATGTGTATTGCTGGACAAGATGGAATATCGCACTCTCCATTGGCACTCTATCATGTGAATATGATAAAATTTTAATTTCCATAGTATGTTCTTTTGTCTCATATACATGTTCACGACTTACGCACGCCCGAAAACTCGTATTTAGTGCATTTATTATGTGCCTACATTAATATATGCTTGGTTTCATTTTCACATGAATATAAACAGGCACTCATAATCTCACCGACACGCGAGTTGTGTTTGCAAATTCTGGACGTTTTGGAGGCACTGTTGCATCCCGTCCACTGGATTGTGCCTGGGCATGTGATTGGAGGGGAGAAAAAAAAATCAGAGAAGGCGAGGATACGTAAAGGCATTAATGTACTCGTTGCAACGCCAGGCCGTCTCGTGGATCACTTAAATACCACTTCCTGCTTAAATGTGTCGCGTTGCCGTATTCTGGTGCTAGATGAAGCCGATAGGCTCATGGAGTTAGGATTTAAAAAAGACTTAATAACGATTATCAATGCTCTTAACGGTTACCATCCGAATTTTATCGAGTCGGATAGTGTGGGGGCGGAGCGCAATGAAGATGGTATTCTGCAGCCAAAGGTGTGAGTTTGTGTATGTTGTCTAGACAATTCCAAGACTTTATTGTGCTTGCTGCCTTGTATACGTAGTGCATACATCCTTTGGTGTATCCTTTGAATTGGACATACATACTGTACGGAACATAGGCTGTACTGTTCAGCTGAAGTTGTAAATTCCTTTTTATATTATGCACTTTCTCAAGTGCCCTTTGTATGTTTGTGTTTGTCATGCCTTTGCGTATTTTAGTACGGATTTTGTGTGTGTAAATAACAATTTCGTCGAGTCTGGCGGTGTGAGGACGAGTATGATGAGAGTTGGAATTGAAATAAGTAGGTTTTGCATGTACGTTCTAGGTAGGTCTGGTTTGAGTGATATGTTTTCAGCGTTTGTGATAAGACCATCCCAGTTACCACTCGCAGATGCTCAATTCATCTTTTACTTTGCCTATATATATGTTTAATCAGATTGTCAAGGACAGATTTATCCCTGGTAAGAATATTCGCCGCCAAGCAATTCTAGTGAGTGCCACACTCAACTCAAACGTGCGTATGTTAGCCGAACTGGCCCTGAAAGATCCTGTTCGCATAGTCCTAACCGGAGACACGGGAAGTGATACCATAGCTGAAGAAGTAGAAGTCGTGCCTGAGGTGATCTCGGACACCATGGCTGTGAATGCAAGCGATGTTGTAGATAAGGAAGGCGAGAGTGATGAAGACAATAGTGCGGACGAGAGAGTGGTTGACTTTATGACAGACGACGAGGTCGAAGATGCCAACGAAGATGTACTTGAATCTGAACCTAAAACCGAGACAGAGCCCAAGTCCACTGATACCACCACTGGTGTGACCCTTGGCGATGACGAAAACATGGTCGGTGGTGCGAGTATATCTGAGGACGTGAGTGTGAAGGATGATATTATGACTATCGACGAGACTACAGCGAGTAAGGCGAGTGAATTATCAATTCTCACGGTAACGCCAGCTGAAGCTACGACTATACCTAGCTCTGTAGAGGCTGGTGTGAATGAAACGATGACCACATTCAAGACACCGTCTAAGTTGGTGCAAAAGTACGTGGCAGTCCCAAGTAAGCTGAGATTAGTTACTCTCGCGGCTTTACTTCGAGGAGAATGCACAGACGCAAAGGGCAATCCTACAAGCAAGGCTATTGTGTTCATGTCTACCTGCGACTTGGTAGATTTTGTCTATGAGATCTTTAACGCTCGTACAACGTGGGGAAACAAGGGGCTTCAGGTATGCGCGCTTGTCACATATGCGTAAGATGCACATGCGAATACGTTCAAATGTATACTGTCGTACATGCTGTAACGTATCCGATCACTCTCTGTCTCACCACACTGTTTCACCCTTCCTACCTATGCCCCCAATGTGAGCCTATATTAACACTGTTATGATCCTGCTTGACAACCTCTATAGGGTAATGAAGATGCGCCCTTTTTCGGCCGCTTGCACATTGTTCGTCTGCATGGTAACATGAAGCAACAAGAGCGTACACAAGCATTTAAGAAGTTCAGTAAAGCCCCAACGGGCGTGTTGATCTGCACTGATGTCGCTGCTCGTGGATTGGATCTTCCGTTTGTTAAATGGATTGTTCAGTACACAATCCCCGCTGAGGTCGCAGATTACGTTCATCGTATCGGTATGTGCCATATGGATATGTTGAGATGGTGTATGTTCATCGTACTTGCTAATAGTGTTGATAGTGTATACAGTTGACGTTAAGTTGTTTCTTGAACTCCCTACGCCGTACGTACCACACACGTAACAAATTTCCAACGTCACAACATGCCAACGTATACAGGTCGTACAGCACGTCTAGGTGAAAGTGGTAGTTCTGTTGTGTTTGTCACACCAGGGGAAGCCGACTTTATCCAAGTGCTTGAAGAGAAGGGCATGAATGTAGTTTCCTTGGAGATGAATGATTTACTTGGCTCACTGTGCAGAATTGAGACAGTGGCATCCAGAGAGAGGAAGATAAGACAGAATGGAGGTGCAAGACCCAAGCCCCAAGCTTTGTCCAACAAGGTTCAGGGTGCAGCCACTGCTCTGCAAATGGAGATAGAGGAGCAAGTCAAGGCTACCGAGTATGTGATGGCGTGGTGTATGTGGTTGACGTGGTGTATGCGATTGAATGTGCCTGTGATTTTGGCGTATGTACGTGATGATTGAGAATCTGGAGCACAAGCAAGAATGCACTCTTGATACGCCATTGTACTCATGCTCTCGCCGTTGAATTCTAATATTTCGATATTTCCTACAAATATAGTGAGATGCACTGGTTGGCCAGGAACGCGTTTCGTTCGTACCTGCGTGGATATATGACCTACCCTAAGGCTATGAAGCAGTTCATGCACATTAAGAACCTCCATCAAGGTCACGTAGCCAAGTCCTTTGGTATGCGAGAAGCACCTAGTGACGTTCTCAAGCAGAGCAAGAAGTCACTCATGAACTCGAAGAAAGGTATGCATTATTTGCCAGTGTCTTATCGACGGTGTTTGTTTTTTTATTTTCACATGTCGTGGCTCTCTCTACGTTCCTATCGAAAGAACAAAGTCAACTGAACCAAGTTCGTTTGGAGTTCGTTCGCTTTAGTGTGTTTGTTGCTTACTGTGAGTACACTACCCAAAAATCATTCACATCTGTTCGCTCCTACACGCGCTGAAGTATGTATCTAATCAATCCAAACTTGGGTTCAACCGCTTGCAGGAAGCGAGAAAGATAAGATGAACGCTCGCGAACAGAAGAAAAGACAAGGCGGTGGAACCGGTCCTGGTGCAGGGGCATGGAAGGGAGTAGGCAACACGGGTAACAACAGGGTCGGGTCAAGTGCGAGTTCTTACAAAGGCAACGGTGGAAATAACTCAACCAAAACATTTAGCAATTTCAGAAATGAGGGAGGTAGTGGTAGTGCTGGAAGGCCAATCGTGCATGATATTAATGCCAAGGGACCTAACAGTTCTGATAAAGATGGTAATGAGGCCATGCGTAGGAAACGTAATGTTGGCGGGCAAAATAACAAGAGTAGCAGAGGTGAGACTACAGTTAAAGACTACGCGCGTGCTTCGGGATACAGGTCCAAAGTCCCGTTAGGGATGAATGGTATAGATAGGACAAAATTCGCTCGTGCACCTATTGGACCTCAGTAGTTTTTACCGATCTCGGGAGACAAATATTTAGATTCGTGCGCATGCACGATCATATGCTTTGCGGATGTGTACTGCCATTACTTGGTGCAATCTCATTTAATACCTAGCTTCGAGGTCTGTCGCATGAGATGTTTGTTGAGTTTGATACGTACAATTTTCGGAATGATGAAGCGCACTGCAAAACATACAAGTCATGCATTTCTGTAAAATGCAAATGTACATCAACACTCATAGATGTGCAGTTTAGTCTATAAAAAAATCAATCTTGCAGGGTACATAAAAGGGAATCTTGTATCTTCTTCCCAAATAGATTCTTCCGCATAGAAAGAATCTGGTTAAAAGATAGTTGTTACTTTTAGAATATTCAATCTTGTATACACATCAGAAATGCAAACTCTTGTTAGTAGTACCACTAATAGTAACACAATATCTACTACTGGAAATATAGAAAACTCCAGCGTTTAGAGGCGCGCGGAGAGAGAGAGGAAAGGAATATTAAGAGTGGCATTCGCTTGTTTACCTGTTGGTAGTCCAACAACAATGACAGGTCTTACTTACGCTTGTTCACTTTTGTTTTTTGCGTTTTTGAAATCGATACACATGTAAATAAGTATCATAGAAATGGACAGTATAAATACTACTCATATTTGTAGTATTGAACTTGAAGAGAGAAAATTGTCTCCTGTATATATTGTTCGCTATAAATTCTGTATATATAGTTTGCTTTCAACAAATATGCACGTACCACTTGTGGCCAAAGTTCGAGCACTTCCTTTACGGGTACGTAATGCAACAATTATTTGATCATATTCATAAACAAGCAGATAATGCTCCTTCATTCAACCTCGGGTAAAATAACGATGTAACGTATGAAAGGTGTTGACTGTATTTAGCAGCTCGTGCGGGACAGATCAAGGGTATCCTGCGTATGGGCATTTACACAAGCATGAGAAGTTGATTTATTGGAAGTTTTAGCACTTTATACTGGACTCTTAAGAATCATCAGTAGTATGACCACAACGAAAAAACTGCCCTTGAATGTTCATTGAGGTGGTAAACAGAAGTTAAGCTTAACCATGCAAGTAAATATAAAGCCGCGAATCTGTTAGTTATTAGGGATCCATTGCCAATCAGCCGATTCAGCAAATAAATCACGCGCCGGGGAGTAAAACGGACGATATTGGAATATTGTAGTCATACTCGAACACACCGAATTTGCGTATTTTTGTTCTCTAAATCGGGTTTCATATAGCTGGCAGTTTACTAGCATGTCCGATGAAGAGCAGAAATTGGGTACACTCCCATTAGTTGGGCAAGCTGGTCGTGGTTGTCGAAAGTAGTTTCGATACACAGACAAACGATTTTCAAATTGTTTAGTTAAAAGCAATTTGTTAGATAGAACTAGTTGCAAAACAAGTGAAGCCAAACATATCTATACAAATGCAATCGCTTCTAAATAACTGTTGTAGCGTCTTTTCCACCATGAAATGCATTATATTTAAAACCGATTGATACTAAAAATAGACAATGATGTTCTTGTCGACGAACGTATGTAATCACTTCATGTTCAGCTTTACAGCAAAGGTTGTAAACAAACAATATCATCGAACCACTGGTCTACCCGACCATATTTTATTTTTGTCTTCCTACCTATTGATTTTATAATATACAGCTTTCGGAAGCGACAAAGCCAAGGTTTAGCAGTGGGATGAGTCCCATATAAGAGTCAGAAACCAGTAGATGTAGACTGCATTAGAACAGTTATTTCGTCCACCACGTTTACAATTCAAATAGTTGTTGAGGCACGTCACTTGCATTTTAAAGATTATGTCCACAATATTAGGTGGTCAAGGTCTGTTAACATTCAAAAAAAAAAGAAAAAATCAATAAGACAAAACATGCGATTTCCTCCACAAGCAAACATAAATATATGATAGGAGGTTCAGTAAAAACAATTGATCAGTCATACGGTGACGAGTAATTCTAGAGCATATTGTTGATTAATCATCACCACCCATCATCTATTAAGAAAGTATTTGACTTAAAAGATTCTTGAAAAAAAGAAGTTCGTTAAAGCTAAAACAGGAAAATAGTGTATATCAAGTCCGTTGATGTACATACCATAATGGCATTGACGACATCATTGTCGTTCTCCTTCAAGGCCTTAACAGCCTTTGCTCGGCTTACGTTAGCCTGTTGGATGACAAGGTCGATGTCCTCGGCCGCGACACCGGACTCGTCAACCTCTCCTTCCTCTTCAGCCTAATGTCATAAGTAAGAAATTGAGTTAGCATGAGTTTTCACCACCAAAATAGTCGTAACAATCAAAGCGCCCAACATCATAGAAACTAGGGGAAGCTCATTAAGGACAGTTCTATCAGTCATTAGGTGACGAGTAATTCTAGAGCATATTGTTGATAAATCATAGCCTACCCCCAGTACAAGCAAGCATCGACAAGAGCAACAAACTATTAAGCGAAAATTGAAAATCAATAACTGCAACAAGCACATTCCGAATCAAAAACTGAAATTCAAGACAGTTTCAAGCATTGCGGCACACAAATGTATTCAGTTATCTATATCAATTTACCTCCTCAAGGGCTGGGATATCCTCCTCAGCGGCAGCTGCGGCGGCTTGTTGAGCCTGCATGCTCTGGGCATACTGAGCCTGGGCCTTGGCCTGTGCATTCATGTCCTCAATGTTGTACTCTCCAAACACAACATAAGTGTCACCGACAACGTACACGTCAGGCTTCTTAACAGCGAAAAGAACCTATACACAACAAATACAGTATACTTTGCCATTAAGAATGCATTATAGGACACTTGGATCCACATGTACTGTAATACTATAGTAGAGAAAGCTCATTAAGGACAGTTTTATCAGTCATCAGGGGACGAGTAATTCTAGAGCATATTGTTGATAAATCATGGCACTCCCTACAACTTCTGTATATGACACAAAACAAATAAATGGCACAATTCATCAATAGACACATACATTAGGTTGCTTCTTCATGGCCACACGTTGGATTCCAGCGACAGGCTTGAGTCCAAGCTTCATAAGAGCCTTGCGCATCTTCTTTTCGGATCGTCCTACACATATGAAGCGGATACAACAACACGGCGCCGGATAAGCAGATATAAATAAAAACAGATAAATTGACACTACCAAGTTGTATAAATAAGCAGACAGATATTCCAAAGCAGCGCAACAAAAATAGGGGTCAAAAGGTACGTATACATATTGGGTGAAACAAAACAAATCAAACTAACTCCGCACTGGTGGTGTAAACGTTCAAGCAATCCATTTGTATTAGTCACAACACAGCAAATCCAGTAGTGAGGAGAGCAAGTGAGAAGGATAAAATATAGGTATCAATTACCTACAGCGGAGTCCTCGACCTCTCCAGATTCGTCACCGTCAAGGGTAGTGTTGGCGGTGGCCTCCTCTAGGGCGGGCATGTCATCATCAGACGCAGTGGCGTCGTCAGCAAGCTCGACAATCTTGGATTCCTGCTCCGTCATTTTCTATTGCAGATGTGAAGATAAAATGGGATAAATACGAAAGGCCGAGTAGGGTTCATAGAAGAACAAAAGAAAAGTTCTTCGTTGAAGGAATGTATTATATGCATACACCTCGGTCGAGAAAATACTATTCCCCGAAGATGTATCAACTAATTCAATTCACAGAAAGCAGAAGTAATATTGTAAGTACGTATGTGTGTATTCAGCACAACTTCAGTGATGTGACAGTAGTAGGAGGTATATTATGTATGATCTTCACTCGATCGTAATATTCAAAACAGATCACTCAGAAACACACTCACACTCACCTTTGTGTTTGTTATGTGCGATCTGCGAGTACCTGAGAGGATAAGATGTGTGCGACCACTTGATGTCTCTACCACAGCGGCCCCCCAAAAAAAACATAACACTTCAAAATCGATGTCTTGAAGCGTGTGTGTGTGTGGGTTTGTTCATGGGGGTGTGTAAATGGTAATCCATGGGACTGTCTGACTGACCTCGTGAACGTTTAATCAACCGGCTGATATGATCAATCTTGAATATTCAGAGATATAAATTTATTCATGGCTGAACATGGACAGATATCGGTTAAATCGGTAAAAATTTATTTGAGATTCTATGAATAGTTTTGATTAATCAAATGGCAGGGGAAGCTCATGAGTGTCTCGACCTGCGCTCTACCTACTAGCAATCAAAACATGTATTTTTTTCTTCTCTTCTGTATTGCAAAGTGCGTATAACATATTGATACTGCATGCCGGCATAATAATGGAAGAAAATATTTCGTGTGTCTCTTGTGTCGTGTCATATTGTCAAGATGTTTTTAATGATTGATCACGTAGTAAGAATTTCATGAATTGAACAATACTGCTGATAGTTTCGCATTTCATATCTAAGAGCTTTTATTCGTAAAGTTGCCTTTTCAACAGGCAGTTTGCAGAACTTTTAGTGAATACACAAGAAACCTCGTAGTCCATGTATTAACAACGAATACTATGTTTATGTCTATGTTCTCGTTTCGACTATAGAGTGACGATTTATTGTTTATCTGATGTAAAATTTTAGTGTACTGGGTTCAGTCATTCCTCAATCATTCATTCCTTCGTGTAGAACACTTGAAGAATCCCAAACACCAGTTGATTACTAATAAAACTATTTTGAGGAAAATCGTTAAGAGAACAGCACAATTACCGTAGCTTGGCGGGGGGAGAGAGAATCGTGCAGGAGACATACGGTGGTAATACATACTATTAATATCATATTTTAGGGTTTAGTAAGCAACTCGATGAAAGAGTGCAACATCAACACCAAATATGAGCGTAGTACTTTTTTTTAAGAGATCTGAGGGAAAACTGAAGATGCGCAAAGGTTAGTGTGACATCTCTCTCCCTCTAATGCTTGACATTGTAATTTACACTACTAGAGAACTGCATCACATTCAGTGATCTGACACCAAAATTCATATAATTTTGTAACAAAGAGGACCATCCAAACAGTTGGGTAGGTATAAATAAAAATCATAATTTGAGAACTTTCGAGAAAACGAATATTTTCTTAAAGTACATACTGTTCAGCGGATATGAAGTCGATTACAGAATTAATAATATTAATTTATAGTTTCATATAATTTACGGAATTATAGTTTTCATGATTTTGTGCTGGACGTCTTCTATATGTTGTTTCCAAAAAAGTTTAATTGAGTTATTGGGAAGGCGCGAGTGTTTCGAATTTTTTTAAGAGAAGGGGTAGGGATGGGGGTCGGGTGTTCGTGTGTGTGTGTAGTAATGGGAGAAGACGGGTAAAGCTGTGACTTGCGTACGGTCTGAAAGTCAACATTGTGCGGCGCAACTGGCCACCCGCCCGCCCAACAACCTACCTACCCGCAATTACGGCTCACTCACTGCCAACGCCAACGCATTCGTTCGTACGTTGTTGGGTCAGTTTGATTGTTGCATTTTCTTATTACAATTACTATTATTATTATTATTTTTCTTGCTATTACTATTATTACTCTTACTATTATTATTATTGTGACTTTGTCATTCGTTTTGTTTTACTCCTTTTCTTTTTTTTTCCTCCCTTGTTTTCTTTTTTCATCGCCTTTTTTGAATAATTTTCCATCCTAGTAGTGGTGAGTGTACTACTACTACTACTGCTACTACTACTACTACTACTACTGCTACTACTACTGCTACTAACTACTGCTACTACTACTGCTACTACTACTACTACTAGTACTAGTACTACTACTGCTACTGCTAGTACTAGTACTACTACTGCTGCTGCTACTACTACTACTACTATACTACTTACTACTACTACTACTACTACTACTACACTACTACTACTAATACTACTACCGGTCCTACTTACTACTACTACTACTACGATTACTGCTACTACTGCGACTACTACCGTTTCTACTTACTACTACTACTACGACTACTACTGCCACTACTGCTGCGTGCTAGTACTGTACTACCCATTATAAAGACGTTGGGTGTTTGGGTAGCTGGATTTACCCTCACCATGCCATAGATATATCCGACATACAAATCCACCCCACTACCCCCCACCCACCCACCCACTCACTCGTTGCGTGTGACCGGCCGTCTACCAAAGCCAAAGCCAAAACAACTCCAAAATCCTACACCCAAACCCTATACCCAAACCCTACACCGTACACCCAAACCGTCCCAAACATAATTGCAGCCCACCCTCAACAGGCTACGCTGTACTTTTTAGTGTGTTGCGCGCGCCAGTCAAACAAACACACAGTATTGCGTACCTTTGTCAGTTTACTAACAACGTTCACTTTGTGCGGTGCTTGTTACCCACCTTACTTAGGCACGCACACACGCACACACGCACACACACGTAAGCATACTTACATACACGCACACATAAAACCATACACGACATGTGTCCCTCATGCGTGGTTATCACGGTTATTTATTTCAAGTTTTAAACACTTTCTGAGTCACGCTTGAACATCCCCGCTGGAGTGCACATCGTTGCACGTTACCCCTCATCGTGACCCTGAAATAGCCTTTGCCTTCAAGGCGTTAGGGTTGTTTTTGGCTTATACGTTTTTATAAACTGTACCGGCCATGTCCTGACTGCGTGGGGGTTGAGTGTTCAATTTTCTTTCCGTCTTTGTGTTATCATCAGGAGTCACTTATTGTTATTCTACAATATTTCGCCAGACTCAAACTACAAACGTACAGGAAATTTTTTGCCGTACAAATTATCAGCAACAACCGTCTTAACATTTGAAGCTGAAAAGTACTTGTTTCTCTTCCTCTTCTTTTGTTGCACGTTAGTCAAGAGGCACCACGCCAGTACTACATTCACAGTGAATTCTGTAGTTATAACTACGTACATTACGATCGTGTGCGTGGTGTACGTAACTCGCGCACTTCGCATATTTCTGTCACTATAAAATTTCTTTTGGACCGAACATACGGACCTCAGCGGACGCCTAAACGGTATTTGTTGTAGTGGCGTACAGCAAATTGGGGATATTCTGAGAGAAGGGGTACATTACGAAGCATTTTAAGTATTATTCGTGAATCACCTGATTATTCTCGCATGCATCTGTTGTGAGAACAAGTCAAGTACACCCACGTGAGAGAGAAAACACGACGGTTTCCATTTCACTGTTCGAGAAGGGATTCCATTGGATTGCCTTCTCGTCAACGTAGATCAAGTCTCCAATGTTTTCTTGCTGCTTTGGGAGAAGAAGCGCCTCGGCGAATGAATCCACAGGAGGACATGCTCATACAACTTCGGGTGGTGGTGGAAGCAACTTCGTGTTTAACAACAATGTCAACGCCGGCATACCTGTGACTTTACAGCACGCCAAATTTTTAGCAATGCTCGACGCAATGGAACAGAACAATTATCCCATGCCTGAGATTTTCCACCAGCGCCCTTCGGCATTGAGTGATCAACAATCTGAGAGCAGCAGAAGGGATCAAGATTTGGAGAACGAAAACGCAAACCAATCTAAATCTGTAGTAGCCAAAACTAGTTTAAATAGCAAGATTGACACACCCAAGGCTTCTCCTAGGAACACGATACAGAATTTTCAACAGCCGGAGATGAAAGAAGCACACATTCCGCCTGAGGCTCCGGGATAGATGTTAATCTTGAATTAATTTCTTTTCTGATGGACAATTTAACACAGATTTTACTTGAAGATTGGTTCTTGTAAGATTTGTTTGCAATAAGAACTAGAAATATTAAGGCACGACACTTGCACTTCTATCGCAGTGGATACTGCAAGAACTATGGTGAATGTGAAGTATGTAACTTACAATTTAGTAACTGAAAGGTCGACCGCGGACTCTACTGCACTACTTGTTTACCTCGGCCGCAAGTATATACATAAAATGTCTATAAAAATGGAATTGACCATTTCTTTTTTCTATTTATTGCAATCGGTCAAGTTACCAAGAACTAGTCATTCTATGTAATAACTATCTGGCTCTTTTCGTTCAAAATGCTGTATAAAAAGCGTACAAAATCACGTAGACGTGGTATTATTTGAATTTGAGTTTCAGGAAGCACGTAAAAACACGACTATAGTCTTACTATTTATATATCTCATTCCCGTTTTTCATTGATTCACTAGAATATATGACAATTATTGTAAGTAGTTGCTATATGGACACAACGTACAATTAGACGTGATATTATTTGAATGTAAGATCAGGAAGCACGTAAAAGCACGACTATAGTACCATCTATATATCTCATTGTTGTACAACTAGAATTGAGGTGAAGCCTGCCAATAATTCACATTCCAAATCATTCGACCTTTGGTTGCGTGTTTGCACTCACATCTATTTGATTTGACAGCTACATACTTTACTACGCCATAAAGCTTTGGGGCTCAACTACACGAATAGGTGAGGTATTTCCCGTGCACGCATCACTTATACACACAACTTTCTATAATTGACCGTGCGAGGCTAGTGTGCTATAGCAAAATATATATTCATAACTGTCATCATTAACGGCTACCTCTTTCTTCAAGTATATCGAGCGATAGTTTGTACAAACAAGTGTGATAAAGTTTTCTCCTCAGGTTTTTGGTTACGGTTAAGTACATCTACTTTTTGTTGGGAATTAGACATACAGGGTATTCATCGAAGACTGTCATTCACCCATTTATTTGCTTGGCTAAAGTAGCGTTGACCTTCCGAGACAGACGTTAGAAGAACCGCCGAGCTTCTCCTTATCAACTTGGTCCCATTTATTAGAAACATGATGGGCTGTTCTTTTGGCTAATATGTAGCTAAAGAAAAATGTCTCTTTCTTTACTATATAACTTTGAGTTGGTTTCTTCCCTTCCTTCTAATCACAATATGCACTCGAATTGCTAAGAGTTCTTGCGCCGCTGTTCATCATAACATATGATATCCTACAGCTTCGGTATATTGCCAGTTCGATTTGTAAGTAATCTAACGAGTGAAAATTGACTAAAGCAAATAAGTACTAACCCTCGTGATAGACGGCCCTGGGACAACTTGAAACTCCACATTCTCCTGTTAAGTGACATGAGCAATATCTTTCTTCTCAGAATACAATCATTTACACATCACGTGTAAATGTAAATTCTTTTTAAATGCATCATAGTCTCTTAAGAATCTGTAGTTTTTTTTCCCTTTTGGGCATGTAGTATTATTGAATGCAATAGTGGGCACCGAAGGTCTCGTTGCCGTCAATACATGAAATCTGACAGTTCATATAAATGCAATTGCGCCGTAGTCATTCTTTTACACGTTCACGGTGATGAGCATCAATTTTCTGGTCACAATATTAATAGGATTTTCCAATGTATGACTTTAAGCTGTAGAGTATGTCATTTAAATTCGAGTGACGACAGCAGATGAACAAGTGTTGTGATGTAATTGATAAAGTGGAAAATCTTGCTTATTTATACGTGAAGCCGATCACTCTTCTTCAGTATGTATTCTTGCATCCCTCACAACTCGGGCGACACAACCATTGCCGTAGCATGATTCTCTCACACACTTATACTCTGTATGATCGATCTCAAATCACATTCATTTTGGTGATTACTTACATTCATACGCAAAAGCTTATCTTCTTTTCATCAACCCTTTTTGGAAGATATTGCCATAAACGGTTTTGCCATAAACGGTTTTGCCTAAAACCAAGACTTCATTCACATAACCACGACAGCGTGTACTGCTCAAACAAACACTTCAGATAAATCTTGTATGTTTACTGCAGCCTGGACTACTAACGGGTTACATTGCTTTTTAGTCACAACCTACGAATATGATAGTGAGAGGTCTCATGGACGAGCTATTGGCCATGAAAAAAAAACATGTGAAAATGCGTACACACATATAGTCCACATCAAAAGTGAACGAATAGAGACCGTCTAGCATCACTATAACGCAAGGATATAACGTACTCATCGGTTTCAATACACTCACCACCCGGTTAGAAGCATACGTTCAGTAATGCACACACGAAAAACACAGGTTTAGTAAATATATGTTTATTTGAGATTGTGCTATGTTTCATTTTCATCTATCAAAGCCGTGCACTTGTTGACGAATGGCACTGTCAACTATCTTTTTGATAAAACTATTGTTTTTGACGTAATCGCGGCCCAGTTGTGTGATCATGGAAAGTCCATGCTTTGATATCAACCTAAACACTGCTCCCTCCACCTGCAAGGTAAAATTTGAGAAGACATTATTCACATGCATAGAATGCTAAAAATAGAAACGACACAACATACGAGCATGGCACATATCTGCAATGCCACCTCTTAAATGAGTTTCTAACCCTATGAATAATTACCATGTGCGGGACCATAAGCTGCTTGTGGTCATCGTAGAAGCGGCAGATAATGTCGACCGTTGAAAGGGTTTCTTCAACAAAACCGTCAAAAGAATATGTGTCCAACGTTTGGAGAAGACCACGCAGACAAAAACCTACATACAAAAATAGGACAAAAATATTACATTGTATAAAAAGCATTTGATTGTTTGTCAAGAAAACAATGAACCGTAGACTGTTATATACCCAATATTGATTTAGTTCTACACCGATACGGCTGGACAATCTATGGACAAAAATATCTTACAGTGGTAGGCTAGCGGCAATGTTAGGTGTTAATACTTTCCACCCAAAAGAATAAAAATACAAATGAGGATTCATTCTAATTCGTATTCATACATGTGAATTCGAATTATAGCGAGCGTGAAACAGTTGGGTGTAGCAGGTGTAAAACCAAAACCAAGTGTTTCGAGGAAGACGTACCTGTCTGCGTGCATTTCTGGAAAGCCTGTATAGCATCGTCTTTGTGGTGAAGACGTTTCGTCAACACTCCGTAGCGTAAGTAGTCACCCACGGTATGTGACTGTTGGCTATTGGTGTTTTGTTCCTATTTGAAAGGATTCATAATATGTATCAAAAATGAAAGTGGAACCATTTGCTCTGAATACACACCTACTAGCTGTATATCGGGATGTGCGTAAGCTATGTCTGTATGTTCGTATATATGCTGTAGGAGTGAGTATACTCTATTGAGGTGTGGACAGAGTAGGGACAGGAAGAACACTAAACAAAAGTGGACATAATTTGAGGTGCGTACATAAACAATATACAGCGGTATTACCTGCGCCTTCCAGAGGACATTGCACATAAGGTCTTGATACAGTGCAGTGAATAACTGATCTAGCCATCGCTCCAACAACCGCTTTCCACCCGCAATAGGCGTGTCTAGGAAGGCATCAGATATAGAGTCTCGTGTCTAAAAAATGAACAGCAGTATATGTAAGCACGGGTTGACTGTGTATGTACATAGAGGGTCGCGATACAATCGCGCATGCAGGCTGCGGGAGATGTTCTAAGAACACACGCCTGCTTGTCGAGGATTACGTGACCGCAAGTTGTACATACCCTGAATGTAACGGGGTTACTCGGAGTCGCCAAACCACCATCTGAGTGCGTATTATGGAAATACCAGTTAGTTCATTACACTAAAATTCATGCAGTCTATAAACAATTAATCGCACTTCGTACTGTATAGTACGTTTACATGAGCAAACATCCTCACACATCCCTGATACGACATAGATTTTAATACCAGAAGTTATTGGAGCATGCTTGGAATTGTACAATTATACAATATATGCATACCAACGGAAGTTGAAACAGGCTGGAGGGGAATAGATTCTTTCTCATTGACCAGTGAAGTGGTGGTTTCCATGTCCTTCTCTTCCCCTGTGGACTCTAAAAAGTGTGTTCTGCTATCAACATACACACTCTTATATAGCCATATTTGTATATGGGTATGGCTGGACATTGGTGCGTAAGAATTGTATACGTTTGCATATTATACTAATACACATCACGAGTTCAAACACACGTATATTTATAATAGTATTACTAGAGTAGTACATGCAAAGAGTTGATTAGTGCAAAATTCTACGCCTAAACAACAATACTTGTAAAAATTCATCGTGTGCTGCTATAGCGGATGTTGCGGTATTCATAGAGGATATTGACCTGGAGGACTATATTATTATAACAATAGAGGATACCTAATCCAGCATCAGCCACTCCCAAGCCATTATCATCGTCTGGATCATTCACTCCTAAACCAGCATCCTCTTCTGGATTATTCACTCCCAAACCAGCATCCTCTTCTGGATTATTCTCCCCCAAGCCAGCTTCCCCCAAACCAGCTTTCTCTTCTGGACCATCCACTCCCAAGCCTACATACGACGTCAACATAGCACAAGTTAAGCAATGAGGAAAGATGCGACACCAAATTGAAAATTACCTTCAAGGGTGATTGATTGTATTTCTTTTTACAAGGAAAGAAGGAGTCTTTCGCAACGAGCAATAGAACTTATAACAATAGAAAAAAGTATGTTAAGGAAACACTGACTAACACATTTCACCCATACAAGCGTGAAGTGCGTTCAAAAATTATACACGGATGTCGGAAATCGGCAATGCCAGACAAAGTCTATGAGTAGTCAATATTACTCTTATTGCTTAGTCTGCATGAACACACGAATACGTATACCTAAATATACGCACACAAATATATACATATACAAATAAACATGTTCTGTCGTTCATACCCTCATCCGTAGCTTGCTTCACGGTATCCGTCTCATCCGACTTTTCATCAGTACTACTAGTGTGTTTATCTACACTACATTCGTGCTCACTATGTACTACATCGACAGAATCGCGTGTATCACCTTCTATTCCACTAGCGTGTGTGGGGTTGGAAGCTTCACCCGTCACCATGTTTATTTCTTCATTAGGGACAGGTTTCTCTGCATCATCTGGGACACTAGAGGACAGGGGTGCTTGTTGTTTGAATGTGGATGTGTATTCTTCTTCCATCAAGAACACCTATACAAGAAAGTAGTTTACACATTTTATGAGCTTTATTATGAGTGTATACGTATGCAATGTAGACGTGAATTGCTCAGTATTTGAGTAGAGAGCGGCGGTATTTTGTGACCTAGAACTGTATTCCATAAAGAACACTTTTCGTGACGTGGCGTGACAACGCAGACAGTGTATGTGTGCATGAACGATGTACTAGAAATACAAGTGTTTACGCATGCAAATGAATCCGATTTTTACAAGAACTATACATGTGCGACGCATACATATTTTATTTTCCATGCGTTGGTTTTGAAATAACAATACGAGGATATATATAAGTACAGATGCAAAGGAGGTCAGGTTCATATATGTCATACGCATTGCACTGCTGAGAATATTTTGTGTAGGTCCTACCTTTGAGCGGAAAGACAGTAGTTCGTCCCACGTTATTTCTGTAAGTATTCGTGTCAGCACATTGTACGCCGCTGCAAACGTTCCTTTAAGAGAACTGGCTGGAAGGTTGGATAATGTTGGGTCTCTGTGTAACACGGTATACACAACAATTGACAAAAGATAGTTTGCAATGAAACAGGCTACACAACGTAGTAGATGTACTCCTTTTGTGAAGTGAAACAGTAGTAACCAGCATGTCTTTGCTACATTGTGTCAATATAGCAACTACTTACAATAATTGTCATATATTTGAGTGAATCAATGAAAAACAGAATACACAAAACAGGGGCCCAAAACCAATGAAAATATTTTGAGCTTGACGTAGATATTGTAAAACTTCAAAGGCATTTGCCAGGCGCTCTGCTTTTCTAAACAATATAAACAGGTGTAAGGTATATGCAGTATGTGTACGACTATGTATATGTAGTTGCGTGTGAGTGTAGGCACCGAGAAATGGCATCAAGGATTGTCTTATATTCGAAGATATGCTGTACACACGAATGTGGAAAAATTGTTCCCATTTGTGGTAGAATTACTGTTTCAGTAGCGTAGAATTCGTATAATTGTTGTAAATACGCAAGTAAACCGTAACAAACACATTTCGAGTTGTTGACAGGTATACCGAATGCGCTTCCGCTCCAAATATCTAGGAGTACGGAGACAAAACTGCAATTCAAGTATATTTATACGAAATAAATACATATCTAGATTGTGGCCTTCGTATACATGACCATAAACAGTTGACTACAAAAGTACAAACACATACCCATCTTCCTCCTCTTCCACCATATCACGCATAACCTCATTGCTATTAGACATCCAATGGGGTTTTGGCATTTCAGGCAGGCGAAACTCGGGTCCGTGAGCCATCGGTGTTACATTGAGAGCCACAAGAGCCATTTTGTAGTCACGATTGGCCGTATACATAGTCGCAAGGTTGATCCATGACTGGGCCTATTATGTATAAAACATGAATGTTGCTACGTATGCATCTATTATGGGGGCTGTATGTGATTGGGTAAACATATATGTCCATGCTTTTTTGGGATGGACGAGGAAGTGTGTACATATAAATGTTGATATTTAAGGAGCTACTGTCAGCACAAGTGTGAGGGGACCATGAATATGCACATGTATACATTTGCGTATGTGTAGGTATTTACCTGCGCAGGTGATAGATCGACCACAAGTTTAGCCAAATCAAGCGCATTTTCTTTATCTCCGACAGAGAGCAGGAGTTGCGACTGCTGCATCAACATAGTGCTTGACGATGGTACCTAGTGTTTGCATATAATCAAGTGTATTTAGTTGGGGAAGTGAACACCATCCGAAGTAGATTAAAATTGTGTGGTGGTAGGAAGGTGCGTAGAACTTGGACACGTAGTGAGCTCGAAATCATAGCTGAGTGGTTTTCACTTAGAGACATGTGCATCAAAAACAACAATAATCTGCCGGCGTCGAATTCTTCATACTGAACGCCAATATATGTACTCCAACCACGAATGTGTCAGAAATATATAAAGTATCAAACAGTAAGAAATACACACCTCCAGGAGCGTCTTGGCTAACAGACACACGGCCTTTCCTGTTTGGTTCAGCATATCCATCGCTTCAGCAATAATACTCACCAATTCAGGGTCCTATTAGCATATATTCGCACAACAATTCAGTTTGATTATAAATCTAGTACAGACAGGTATTGATTCACAAGATTCGCCACACATACAGCACCTGCACGTATACGCTGTACGCCCACATGCGAGTATAATGGACTAAAATATGGAGTTGAAACATATCTTGGTCTTATTATGATTCTCCAACTTATGCATACATTTGTTAGCACGTATTGTGATACAAAAGTTTACGTGTGACAAGGTGTTCTTATTCAAGTATGGGTCGTGTTGTATACTTTACACGACGTAGGCAATGAGCTCAGGTATGTATCACACATTGTTATAAACGGCTCAAAACGCACCTGCTCGACGAACTTTTCGAAGAAGGCAATTCCCTGTGTGTAAGCACGAAACGAGATGCAAATCCGTACATTAGTAACTAGACATGTGCGAAAATGATGTCACACACTGCAATATGATCTTAAGAGAAGACTATATCAGCTATTCAAATATGCAACAAACTCGGACTTTAGAAATACAGTAAGTACACCCCTTTTAAAACGGAACACCAATGCGTAAATGCTTCCAATTATTGACGTATATGCGAATACCAATTTGTATATACTTGTGATAAGGTGACAGGAATAAATCATGCACGAAACAATTATAATTATATGACAACCACAGAATTCAATATTACGAGAAAATATATTATTTTAAAAAAGGCAGGATACTGCGCACAAAACACATACAGAGTAACAAAAATACGAAAAATAACATAGGAGAATAGCTAACAGGCATACAAAGAGAGCGTCAATACGGCTTATTACCTGTGCATAACGAGAAGAGTTAAAGAAGTATTCCTTCAAACCGACCGTTAAACGGTTGTTGACGCTTGTAGGAGGCGCGGTAAGCACATCTGTACCCAGGAACCTGTACAGTTCAAGTGTGGTAAGATGTCTTTTCTGTAGGTGTGGGCGTGGTCGTGGGCTATGTATTGATTGTATCACGTACAATTACTGTCTCAAATTGATGTCTACACGACAACCGAGTCGTTATATGTTACGCACAGCATCGCATCAGCAACGACAACCTACGGGAAGATCGCACGAGCATACATACAGCCACCGGCCAAAACTGATAATGTCTATACATGCAATACGAATTTGTGTACACATTCAATAACAGGTTTCAACAGGGTGGCATAGCATAAAGCACGAACAATCTACAGAGCACTGTCTGCTCAGTTTAACTTCACACAGGCAAGCGCTCATATAGTGCAACGCCCGACAGTACACCAATAGGTACATGGGATAGTAATGCATAAGTACACAAACATACATAAGAGATACTATCAACTTATATATGATTGAGTTATCCAAACCCACACATTCCAAGTAAACCGCTTAATGACTATCAGCACAGCCTCAGAGACAGCACAATGAAGCCAAGTGATCGTGTACAATGGGTGTGGCACTCACGACATATACACATGTAGATACATATATATATAAAGCGCAAACAAACATGTTTCATATGTTTCCATACTTTCCATATCCAAACAGAGCTTCAGCACTCTTAAGAAATGAACGTTCTTCTGAGGGGTGGCCGAGCGGTTTGAATGTACGAAGACAATCAATATGCACGGCAAAGGGGGAAACCATGCTCAGTGCACGAAGCACCGCACACACTTGTGTCTCTTGCCATACACGATCGTCACATCCAAATCTGCGATTTATATTTTGGTGAGCTTGAGTCCGGGATGGGAGGCTAAGTGATTCATATTTGCGGGAGCGTATGTGACTATCAACATCTGTATATACCTGGTGTACACGATTTTAAATGGCAAATGTCCCTTCAAGCCCTAGTCGCATGCATAAGATGTATAGTGTACTTGTACGGGTAAATAGATAGAATGTGTTTATGTGTGTCTTTGTGTACACGAATGTATAATATCGCGCGCGTGAGTGCTTCTAAATTTGCAAGTTCTTTTCACCTTCTGCCCTGCTCATCCAGCACATAGGCATTGACAGTTCCGGGCATCGTCACCTCCACACGCACATCTACACGTGCGAGTGCGTTGTAGCTGCAGTACGTTCCGCTCTGGATGCGCCAGGCACCTGTGTTACAGATTTCATAATGTGAGTAACCGACATAAGACAATGGCGTCCGTATTCATGTTCATATTCGTATCGGTATGTCGTTGAAGTTCTAATATTTACATATATATATGTGTGTGGAGAATAACGAATGACAGTTCGTATAATGAATACGAAGACGATACAACCGTTAAAGCACGAAAGTGTATCTAGACAACATATACATATGCACACAATGCGCGCTAGTTATGGATATAACACACACCCTTTGTCATATTAATATTGCCCATGTCGTTGACAAGTCCATTAAAGTAAGCTGCCACACCGGCGGGAGATGAGCAATCAATACCATAACAATAATGATATGAACCCACAAGCGATGGAGGCAACTGGACAGAGCTTAGAATTGATTTCTTTCCCTCCTGTACCTTGGTAATATGACACATATCTGGAGGACCCAAGCCTGTACGTGTGTGACATATGTTTGCCATATTAGCCAGAGCGGTGTGTATTTACGATTGAAAAGATAAATAGTAAAGGATAGTGTGTGGTCTTTCATTTAATGGTGCTATACATGCCAGAGGTGGGTGAGATGGTACATACAAAATTTGCAGCATTGCACTGCTAGCACACGAACTTATACACGGACACAAGTATGTTGCGAACTCACAATCTGTAAAATGCATGCATACTCCTATCTTGCGCTTCCTCGTACTGTTGTCTACAACCTAAACCAGCGGAATACAATCATTCTACCTGTTTTTAAACAGAAGTCAATGGGATTGGAACTCCTTAACAATATTTTGTGAGTAACACACAATACTCCTACAACACAAAAGTAAATGAACAGTCAAACTTTTAATACATTTCACAAACAATCCCATACATACCAGTGACTTTGGACAGCGATTTTGTGCGAGCTGCCAGGCATTCTGATACATTCGTCTCAAATATTTCGGGAATGGTGCGCAGGCACTCGGCGGTAGGTACGTTGTGAGACATTTCGAACGTGTGGAGCCTGTGAGTTACAAATTACGTGTTCCTCACAATCTACACTACAAGCAAGCAATGTGGAGGCTAATCCACTTACAATACGGCCTATACTGCTTGCCACGCTTACGTAGTAGGTCTTTCTATAGTGAGTGAGTCTTTCTATAGTGAATAAGTGTGTCTTGTAAATAAAGTGAGCGTATATGAGCGTTTGTAAGTGTGTATGTATGTGGGTGTGTATGTATGTGGGTGTGTATATTATATATTGTGTGTGCTTGTAGTAGTGCTTCTGTTTTTGTTTTGTTTTTTCGGAGTCATCTGAGGCTTTTTTTAGTTTGGGCCTCTGTGCTGTCTTGTCACATCTCTCTCTCTCCCTGCCCCAACTGTCGTCGCTCAACACACCTCTTTGACCGGTCTTACATACTACACACATCGAATAACCAACCCATTCATTCATTTATACAACCTCTCCCCCGATTATACGAACTGTTAGAGAAACTCTAACACAGGCTTTTGAATTCAAGAGTGCAAGTGAGGTTTGTATGTATATAGATCCAATTAGGATCAGAACTTGGACCTCTATGAAGAACGAGCGATTCAGTCTATGTTTCAAGAAGCGTGAGTGATGCTTCATGACAGTAAAGAGAAAAAGAATATAGCTTGTTTGTTGTATGCACAACAATAAGTAACTTCAATGGCAGGTTCTACGACTGTCTCCCTCTGCAAACAGCAGTAAAGAAGCAGAAGAGTTGACGCCGATGTTGTTCTACAATATGTATGAGCATTTCCAGTTATGCGTAAAGAGGTGCGTGCTATACTGTACTCAACAAAGTAATTGTATTATCATTTGTTCCTCACGAACTTCAAAACAACAAGTCCTCTCAAGATATGTAATCGCATTTGATGTTTGAAACCCCTGGAAGAAAATCATCGTTGATGCATTCTGTACATCGATGGTCCACATTTGTTGTTTCAAATGGTTCCCTCCGCGCATGCATTTTATATTATCAAAACGAAAGAAAAACAAGTGAATTTTTTGAATTATTGTTCAACTTTGCGATTTCACTACTGTTTTTGAAGTTATTATATCTTAAAATTCTGTAAATGCCACCGTCGCTTTTCTTGCTTCTTTACGTTGCTATATTTCCAAGTTTTTCTCGCTGTAAAGAGATAATATCAATACTACAAAGCAATGCTTAAATAAGATAGTGCGGGATGTACGTTCTATAATCCTTGCGTGGAGCAATAGGTATGTGAATGCTCTACTCACAACGGATAACGATCTTTTCCACGCATGTAGAGTTGAAGCATTATTGTGCAGCAAGTTCTCGTCCTCAATTGTGAGTCGAGACTCAACGATATTAAATATTACAATTAAAATAAACAGTATCACACGGATATTTACTCAACATGTAGCAGCAGGTGAAAGAAAATATGAAGGTACTTGCACCTTTCTATAGAAATAAAATTTGTTTTCGAAGTAGCAGAAGAATGCCGTGCGTATAGTTGAGCACCAGCGGTCTTCAATTCGTGCATTCGGTACATCATTTTTTTGAGGTACTTACTTACATATGGTGAAATTTTTTATTTTAGGGTTCTCGCCTAGATAACCTTGAAAGAGGAACATTACGCACAACAGCACATTACTTTCGGCTCACGAAGTGACAATATTGCGTTTAACATTATAATATGAACTGTTAGTTAATTTAATCATCAACTAACTGCAAGGTGCATTAGATTTCATGAACACAGGTAGGGGGAAACAAATAGAAAAAGAGGGCTGATAAATGGGCCTAAATAGAAGCTCAACGATAAATGATTATGATTGTCACACAAGGGGTTATTTATTGGGTCTATGACTCACTCATTTACTCTGGTCCTAAAAAATTATTTGTCTCGTCGTGCCATCGTGTTCATGGACCAGTCAAAAAAAAGCCCCCAAAAATCACATGGGGCTGGTGCTACACATATAGTCGCATCGTGTCACTCTGGATAGTGTTGTGATTCGTTACATCAATAATAGCTCACATACACGCACACAAACACCACACACACACACACACACACACACACACACACACACACACACACACACACACACGCTCACGGCAACGACACGATCATCTCGTTTATGTCTACATTTGTGCCTCGAGCGCACTTACTACAAGTTACATTGGCGCCTTGATCACAAGAGCGACTTGTTATTATAGCCTTCCGCCGCCTGAACGGGATTGATCGGTTACGAATATTCTTAACGTCATGTATGTCTGTTTTGATTCCTTTATGCAATTGTTGTGTATGACATTGCATAGCTAGTTTTGTTGTTTTATTTTTTTACTTTTCATTGATGGCTTTCTGCAAATGATCGAGGTCCTGTTCGGGTTCAGTAGTGTAACAAAGTGACTAAATGCTGTGTACACACACACACACACATAATATATATATACCGTTGCACAATATATCATACTGAAATGCATTTATGCAATGTAAAAATATACTCGATTCCTATGTACGTGTTTTGGTCATACGAATGTGATAGAAACGAACGGTGGTGAAAACGATTGCTGGTTCTGAGGTGTTCAATACACATTTGTAGAGGGATGATACCATATACACACGCATACATATATACACGCACACGTTATACGCATAGAAAGAGAATGAGAGAGAGAGAGACAGAAGGAAAGATGAAGCACCCTTTTCCACTCTCGCGCTGTGTTAATTCGCACACAATGTGCACACGTACAAAAGTTCTGTCACATAAGCACATCATGCACAAAAGTGCGTACCGCGCACACATGCACACATCATACGTACATGTACACGTGCAGATTCAGGAAAAGGCGCACTGAAACAAGCACTCACTCACGTAAACGTGTACGTGAACGTTCCTACTTACGCACAAATATAACTAGCACGTCCATCATAGCCGTAGCGAAGCTTTCAGGTTATGCAGTACTAGTATATCCGTAGCGAACAAAGGGCTGCACGACGATAAAATACATTCTCTAGTGCATATGTTTGGTGTACTACATGTTTGTTAGTTTAATTGTGCTATTATATGCACGGTAACTACAGCTGTAGCAGACCATCAATGAAAAAGAATGGCAGCTTTACAATCATCGTTGACAAGGTTCGCACTGATAACATCAAGTTGCGGTCTGCATTTGCGAAGATGTGCATCTAGCACAGGTGTGCTCGTATAATTATACTTGCAAATACATACACTTTAATGTGTGTGCTTGTATACATGTATTATATCAATTTTTCGTTCATAGATATTCCTTGATCGCGAATGTTGATGGTAAACTTGCACGTATATACAGTCCACCGTCCACAATTAAATATTTATAAGCATCTCGTAAGAGTTGTTCACATTTCACTTGCAATATTGTGAGCATGAATACCTAATCTACAATAACGCATAGAGACTCATAGCGCGTACACTTGGTATTAACAACCACAATGCCTTCGCATTCATGCGTTAAATTACTATAGCTGTTGTGGGTGCAGAAGGGCCCAACAGAGTCCACTCAATCTTGGATATGAGATCATACATCGCCGCTACTAGACGCAAATATCCGGATAAGAAAATCGGCTTTGTACCTACCATGGGTGCCTTGCATGCGGGTCACGCATCTATAGGTATGTTTTGGTGTTTTTGAACATTCGATGTGTACACCTTCTGCATTTTTTGTTCAAGGATGTTACTACAAGTTTGTCTGGTTATGTGTTGTTATTCTCTCGATCACATTTGATGAACAAATAAGAAACTATAATGCCTCTCACAGGCAAACCGGAATGGATGTCTTTCCGTTTGTAGAGGGTGCATCTGGTTAACATGAGTGTTCTTGATTTTGTTTGAATATTTTAGTTTCACAGGCGAAGATTGAATGTGATATAGTGGTGGCCAGCCTATTTGTCAACCCTGCGCAGTTTGCAGCAAACGAAGACTTCGATGTGTACCCACGTCCTATAGATGTATGCGTGATCTTCAATCACACAATATATTTGAATTACATGCACATACAACTGCTTAGTGGTACATGCTTCGTAATATTGTCGTGTATGTATTGTATAGTAAGCATTGTAAATGTTGTTGACATCTTGAAGACTGTTTGTCCATGCATTGGCGCCCAATGACTACTACAGTTATACTCGCACAAACGAAAATGAACTTCGCATGCATGGCATTTTGATCACAATATTCATGTACACGTGAATAGACTACACCCTAGAGTAAAGTGGCTTCTTTTTTTTCTGTTAACAATGTTTATCTTGCTCGTTCATAGGAGGATGTACGATTGTTGGCAAACGAGGGTGTGGATGCTGTGTTTATTCCATCAACTGTAGAGATATACGGGCAGAAGGATGCATCCACGGAGGGAACGGCCGTGGAAGTGCGGGGTCTAAGTCACCAGCTTGAAGGTAAACTATTACTACATACATGTACTAGTACACATAGTCAATCAATTTTTATTGTGAAAGGTTGAAGTAGTCTATTTTGACAAACGAACTGCTAGATAGAATTCTGTATCATTTCTAATGGAAAAACAGGTCTTACTTCTTATCCCAAGTTCTTGCCTTTTATCACCCTTTTCTGTGTACAACCTCAATACTTATGTGAACTTTGATATTGATATGTTGTGAATACACAGGTGCCATACGACCGCAATTTTTTCGTGGAGTCGCGACTGTAGTCTCCAAGCTGCTTAACATTGTTCAACCTGACGTTCTGTTCTTGGGACAAAAAGATGGTAAATTATACTTGTCATTCTTGTACTTGCATATGAATGTTCAAATTGCTGGTGTATTTATTCCAACTTGAAGTTAATTTCGTAACATGCTAGTTCATCTTGGCTAGGTTGACGGTGCTGGTGTGGCTGGTGTGCAACGTATGCACAACCTACTTACGTATGTAGACAATTATATGTATAGTATATGCGTGTCAAAGTACGTCTGACTCGTGTCGTTTCTCACACGGCAGCGTACCTCGTGACCATATACATACGTCCAATATCTCCAGCAAGCACGCGTATTCAGATGTATAAAAAGCACTTTTCCAATATGCTGAAGAATGAACTTTACAAATATACATGCACAGCTCAACAATCCATTGTTGTGAGGAACATGATCCAAGATATGCACATTCCGACTGAACTTCGCGTAATCCAGACTATTCGCGAGAAGGACGGTTTGGCAATGAGCAGCCGGAATGCATATTTATCGACAGAGGAGAGAGCCATTGCGTCTCTGTTGTATCAAGGAATGGGAGAAGCGTTGAAGTTGTTTGTACATAATGGAGAAAGAAACACTAAGGTGCTATTGGACGCTGTCAAGGTGTGAAGAGCGTTTTATATGTACGTTCGCAGCGAGTACAATTTGTCAGAGTAAGGGCGGGCTGTCACACCCTTTAATGTGAATAATGAGGGTTAAGCTTGCTGATATTGTATTGATAGCAATAAATGGTAGTACTCATCAACGCATGCTATCCAAGTTGCGACAGTACGATTTGGGTTTGTGAAAAAACAGGTGCGATCTTAGGCTGACACGATCAGTAATGGGATGAGTGGAATTGAAGTAATTTATTGGTGAAGCTAATCCGGTTTTCATTCTTCGCATTATCTGTCTGCAGACGTATATCAAGGAGAATGGAAACAATCTGACCGAGTTACAATATATCAACATTAGCGACCAGGCGTCTCTTAAGGACGTAGAATCAGTTCCTGAGAATGGTGCTCTTCTTTCGGGTATGTGAATGTGAGATGCAAATAATTCCATTTGGCTGTGTGGAAATGACATTGATGTGTTTCGTTTTACTCTAGGGATATTCTTGTTTCGTATTGCTTTCACACTTGTGTTCACGTACGTATTCCTTCCTGTATGACTTGGAATCCATGTAATGTCTTGAATGAATATGCGCATGTCATCACTGGGCTGTGCATGACAGACCATGTCGTACTGAATGGTACGTTTCACTATCAATCTTCGAAACTAGGACCCTGTATGTCCTTTCTCACTGTCTCCGCATTCGTCCTTGAATAGTGGGAATGGGACGAGATTCTTTAATCGAACATTGGCGAATTAAGAACGTGGTGAGCAACCGTTACATGATGAAATGTCTTATATCTTACTTGCTATTTTTTTCCGTGTCGTTTTTTTCTTGCATAGGAGCACTTATGGTTGGAAAAGTTCGTATTATAGACAATCTGATCTTAAGATGACGCATCTGATGTGCATTTATAAGGTTTCCTATAATTTCCTCGCAGTCAGCGAAGAGGTGCGGCGCAACAAAGCAATAGACACCTATGAAATTAATTTAGTAATGAACGTAACCATTCAAACAGAACTTTGGCTGTTATCACCATGTTGCATGTTTGGACCGATAGTTGATTTTATTAAAATACAAACACTATTAATATGCTGCTGGCTGAACTATCATATTAACGTAAGATCAGGCTTATATATCTGATCATATTTAATCAATCCTTCCTTATCACGGACGAAAACGCGATGGATCGAAGACAGCATTAAAGTGCACCAAGGGGAGTACCCATTATGAAACGCTGCGGTCGGCGCACGTGGTCTGAAAGTTCCATGGGCCACAAAAAAACGATCAGAAAAATCGTGGCGATTAATGGCTCCGAAAAAATCCGATCTTGAAGATCTACCAATCAAATTCACATTTGCATGTTTAGTCATCTACGTTGGTTTTGTTGCTCAACTTTGGCAAAATGGAGGTTATTTATCAAGTACAAATACAGACATGTGTTTGCCTTAATGAACAGAAACAGTTAATTGTACCAACTTTTCTACGCTAGAAAGAAAAAGGAGACAATGAACAAGTACGGTGCATTTGTTACACTCGTGAGCTTGGCTCTCTTCTCCGATGCCCAACCAATGAACCAGGCTCGTTCAAACGGGGACGATTGCTGCAATGTGTTGATAAACGGAGAATGCACAACTGAGCCCTTCTCAAACGTTGTTGAGTCTGCTCTAGATGGGACGGTTATTACTTTGAACGGTGAGGTATTCGTTTCGTCCCCTATCAACGTATCTAGCAGTATCACAATCGACAATGGCAACTGTGGGAACATATCGACGGTCATAGTGGACATGATGGGCACAGGCAAAGCCGAAAATGTCGCTGCACTAAAGACCACTAGAGATGACCTCAGCATTACGCTAATGGGCTTAAAATTTACACGCGCAAACACATCCAATGATACGTTTGGTACAGCTCTGTGGGCAGACCATAAAATCGATCTTGACATCCGGGAGTGTCTCTTTCACAATCTTCGATCACCTATCAACGGCGCGTCCTCCATTTACGTTAAATCACCTTCCAATGTACTAGTTATCGATGAAATGACAAACTTTACAAGTAACTCGGTCGATGATGACGGATGTTTCCCACCCGTGTGTAATCCTCCCAACCAGGGGCTTCCGGAGATTTGTCCAGAACGTTGTTGGGGTGGAGGAGGTAGTGTTTGGATAAACAGTTGTTTTGGGTCCTCTACTGTTTCTATTTTTGGGAACTTTAGGAACAATACTCATGAGTTTGGTCATGGTATGGGTGGTGCGATCTTTATGGATTGGGTAGAATGTAGTGTAGTCATCAGCGGAGAGTACGAAGGTAACAACGCAGCTGATGGAGGTGCTATTCACATGGAATCCGTTCAAGATAAGGGTGTGGTAAGCATTGGTGGTAAGTACATCGACAATAAGAGTGTTAACTCTGGATGGGGTGCCCGCGGCGCTGCAGTGCGCATTCGTACGTCTGTCATGGGTTCTTCCATCACTCAACAGGGCACATATATTAATAACACTGTAGAAGGACGCGGGGCTGTGAGTGCTTATAACAGTATTCATGGCGCAATCGACGTGAACGTAGACGCCACCAACAATACTGCTGAGCATGGTACGGTGATTTCAGTCTGGAAGGAATTCGGTGGTAACCTAACGTTTCATAAGGATTGTTCATTTTCCGGTAATACGGCGAATGACGACACCAACGTGATGTCCTTCTTACAAATGGAATGGTACATGAATGAGACAGAGTTTATTGCGAAGACTAATTTTGGCAGTAACGACTACTTGCTGAACTAGATGTGCTGGACTCAGTTTCAACTTTCATGCTTTGAAATCTTATATATGCAATATTACGAAGTAACGCACCGGTAGAATGTGGTCTGGAAGCTTAGTGCAATTGGGACCAAGATAATAGAAGCACTTGTGTTCAATGGAAGTGCACAGATTATATTATTAGATTAAATATTATCGTCTACTGAAGAAATATGGTGTAAAGAGAACTCTCTTGTAGATGAACAACTCGTATTCTATGAAACCACGCAAATGATTAAATAATTCGGGTATACATTATCTTTATTGAGATTAAATAATTAGATTAAATATTGTTATCGTCTACTGAATAAGTATGATGTAAAGAGAACTCCTTTGTAGATGAACAACTCGTATTCAATTAAAACACTCAATGTTTAAATAATCTGGTTATACATTTTTTATCTGTTCTGAAGCATTTGCATGCAAAGAACCTCCTGTAGATGGCCTTGTCTTTTGTTCTTCAGGGATGTTTTATCCGGCAAGAAATTTTGTGTCATAGATATGAAAAATCAGTCGCCTTCTGAACTGTAAATTTTAAAAATTGTCCTCAAGCTTGTGTGGACTAATAGCATGAACTGCTTTGTCAAAATGTAAAAGAGTCATTTCTTTGCGAAAATGTGTTTCTATCCCGTTTTTTCAATCAACAAACGAGTGTGGAAATAGAAATGAATGCTATGGTTGTGCGATATCATATAAAGAGTGCAGCAATTGTATGACGCACTTAATTCATGTTATGCAATGTTATGTATGATCGTGACTCGCAAATAGCTGCGCGCAACGTCCTAAAAGCATGCTGTACGAAATCAAAGGTGTAGCAAATCGGTGTAATATACCAGTGTAATATAGTGATATTAATCAGTGTATATAGTTCTATAAAATCATAGTATAATCAATTCTCATGAGATATAGATATGGAATAAACCATCGTGAAGCTACCCGTGATGCAAAACAAAAAAATAACGAGTAATAAAACTATAGTGCAGTCAATCATCAGTAATATTGAAGTGGAATAGGTCACATACAATAAATGTTATAGTTGGTAAATCATAATGTAATAAATCATGAGCGTTGTTAGTAAATCATGAGTAATAAGTCATAAGCGTAGTAAATCACGGTGGAATATATTATCTATTAAATATATGAATCGCGCTATCTATAACTATAGTTGAGGGTTTGCGTTCGTCTTTTGTTGTCGGTGTTGACTGACTGACGGGGCGCGAAAAAGTGAATAATAAAACTTTAACTTAAAAGTAGTAGTATATGGCACAAAACACACAAACACACACGCACATACCACTATATACACCTCTTCCTTACAGCATGTCGTACCCACCACCAAACTTTGGAGGCAATGCCCCACCCCCAAACTACGGTGGCCAGCAAGGGGGCCAACCCAGTGTCTATGGTAAGTTTGTTCATCACACTGAAAAGAATCCTCAAAAAACAGAAAGTCGTTTTCACAACAGTTTTGTTTAAATGCTCGAGTAGTCCTCCTGCGATTCCTCATATTTTCTTACATTACCCTCAGACATGCGCAGGTACACATATACTGTGCAGCATGAAAATAACTATTTGTAACTACTTGCAATATGTTGAAAAAGTTATTACAAATTTGGTTTCTAGCTCAGGCGCACCTAGACTTGCCACTTTCGGCAAACTATACATAAATTGAGTGTACACGATGTCTGGTGCAAACAATAAACGATCCATACCTGTCTATATCTGCTCCAGTAGTCCACTGCCTTTCCTTATGTTGTCTCATACTTGTAAATATCGTTCATATGGTGCTATGCACAAAGACTGAAACGTTTTCCGTTTTTAGATCCCAACCAGTCGTACGGTGCACCAGGACAACAACAACAAGCCGGCTATCCATCTACAGGAAATTTCAGTGCACCTCCTGCTGGTTATCCTGTTTCAAATATTGCTCCCCTTGGCGAACCAACGGTTGGCGGTGTGTGCTGTTGAATATGTTCTATTGTGTGGTATGAAATTAATGCTATTGTTGTTGTTGCATGCTAACACGTCCGTTCACAAACTACATTGTGTTTAGATTGCGTCGAAAACATCAAGGACAACTTCAAATATCACTATATGCTTCATTTCTCTTGCGTAATCCAATTGATATATCGCTAGTCCTATTGCTAGACTGGGGACTTTAGTGTCTGCTTTCTAAGCTTCACCATACGGGTGTGTCCGACCTTGTATGAAGTATTCATGTTGCTTTCCTATATTTGACATTATAGACGAGATACGATATGATGAAAATGGACAGCCCATGACTTATGATCGAGGGCTTGGTACCTGGGTACTCGTCGGTGCAGGTGTCGCTGCCGCTGCGGGTATTGCGTATGGAGTACATCAACACAATAAAAAGGTAGAACATCTTTTTGTTTATACATCCGTACATAAGTGTGTGTAGTATTTCTCTCCGCACTCTTGCCAGCTTCCTTTCCTCATGTATACAGTTATATATGTACATAACTACACAGGTACGACTGCAGTTCACAGAACTGTATCTCGTCGTGTTCAGCGTAATGAATATCGTGCGTTAAACTATCACTTACGTTTGTGAACACAATTGTGGATGCCCTGCAGAAAAAGTCGAAATCAGGAAAGAAGATGAAGAAATCTGGAAAGAAGGGTAAGAAGTCTAAAAAATCGAAGCACAAATATCGCGGAGGGGACTGGAGCAGTTCTAGCGGCAGTAGTAGCGACAGCAGTAGCAGTAGTAGTGACTCGGACTAGGTGTGCGATGGTACTTCAACCAATACACAATCCTCCCTCTCGAAATAGTGTGCTATAACAGCACGTATACATGTATTCCTTACAAGAATTATGGATAGTTTCGTGCGTGACGTATGTGGTGTAAAACCGATGAGCGATGTGTGAAGATATATATCCGCATTTCATCCTATATATCGGCATGGAATGATGGATGTCATGTTGGCCACCAATACCAACATCAATTGCTTCAAGTTTAGCCACGGACAACGTAAATGGAAGTACAGTATACAGCCATACCTGCAAGTCTGCGAATTTCACTGAGTACTTAATATCTGTAAATATATATACACGGGAGGGAGAAACATTGGGTTTTTCAGTATCGAATTTATTGTTTCTCTGTTGGTGGTAGGGGTTCGTTTAACAATGAATAAATGGATGATAACATCACGTAACGTATATTGAGAACACAGTGCATAATCCGGCCTTTCTATTTCTAGAGGTATTATCAGACCTATGAATTGTCCTCATGTACAGTTCTTAACAGATGCCATCTAATAACATACATTGCCCCGCAAAGTATAACTATTCTAGTCCAAACGGCTTGGTGATTCCAGGAGGAAAGGAGCCATTCACGAAAAGCCATATTCCAAGACAGCTAGAAGATTTGTCTGAATTGAGAAACACGGGAGGTCACACGTACAGTTGACAGAGCGCATGGCAATAATTTGTGTACTTCAAAGTTCAATCTATACAACTGTTAATCATTTATTTGGTACAATAACCAGGTTTGTAGCAAAATGGCCCGAAGCCATTAACATTCTTCAGATTTATCTGCATTGAACCGCAGAAAAAAACGAGATCCACATAGTACTAACGATATTCTCGGGCCCTTGATCGATGGACTAGTATTCCAAGTAACGCATGATCAAGTCTCTCTATCCCTAAAATGCAATAATATCAACCATCAATACTGTTGCTAAATCACAAGTTCAATATTAGCCCGGTCATTTCTTGTTGTGCCCTAGTGATTTTGTGCGTCTGGGCGTGCCAACAGCCTCGTAGTTCTGCCTTAGCTCTTTTATCTCCTTTAATCGATGCATAGTAGTCGTTGACCGCCTCACCATTACCGTGGGCGAACTAACAGGAGATTTGACCTTACGTTTCACCAAATCTTCGTAATACGACACCCGTCTAAATAAACGTGATAACTTCCCCTTCTTCTGAGTTAACATCTCAGGTGAGGCAGTCATGGCGGTACCACCATCATCTTGTGGACTACTACCACCACTAACTATACTACCACCCTCAACACTGTGTCGGTCAGATGAAGTATCGTATTCATCAGTTTGATCTCTCATGGACATATGACTCAGGCAGTGTCTTATACCGACACTGTTGCGTGAAGATATTGAGCTTTTGTGCGAAGAATCACGACCACGACTTGAAGTTGTAACCGAACCAGTACGAGTATGGGACTTTCCACTTCGTTCTGCCTCTGTCACTAATTTTAACCCTCCCTGGTCACAAAAACTATTGCACCTATTGCTTGGCATTTTCGGCTCATGCCGTGGCCCTACAAATAATTCAAGAGCAAACAAATTATTTTCGCTAATCGAGTGTGTCATAGATTTAGATTCCATGTGTTTGTTACTTAGAGAGTTTCTCGGCGTGACGACCTCGACTTTGTTGTTTGTCGAGTCTTCGGTCATGTTGGTTGTGTTTGTAGTTGCACCCGTAGGACTATGATTGAAAACACATACGCCGATCTGAAGACTATTTGAGGAGGACTTGTCTTTCTCCATCGGATGTGACACTCTTCTTACTTCATCGTGTGACTCTCGCGGGAAAAGCGTGGAGGGAAACGACGACATATCCGAACCAAGTGGCACATTCGTACTGTCCATGGAACTTAGTATTTTACTATTTACTTTAGATTTAAAGGCCTTTTTCTCTTTGCGGCTCATTGTCTGGAACAGGTTGGGCCGGTTTGTCGGTGAATGGGATGTCGGGCCCGTACTAGACATGGGTGGTGGTGTAGGGCTTGTGGCTACAACGGACGGATTAGAGAACATAATATTCTTGCCTGTGCGAGGAGGCCGAGGCTGAGTATGTGCATGACGCTTCCCGGTAATGCAGCTATGGGCGCTGGATTTAACATTTACGCCAAATTTGGGGTGCACCATATCCCCAGGCTCGACACATGAGAGTGCTTCCACACAGGCAGACATAAATACATCCACAACCTCAATGCGTACGTCTAAGTTACATTCCATATACTGGGTTGCCCCAAAAAGGCTGAACAGCTGTGTATTAGTGTAGTTAGTTAGTAACTGTTTGTTTGTGAATCTATTCAAGAGAGTGAAACTCAGTTCAACAACGCGCAAAGCGTAGTTTTTCAAAAACAATTACATTAACAACTTAGACGCTTGAATGACTTGAAGAACGCTTGAACATGGTTAAAAACTTTTTCTCGTGTGATAGCTTTAAACAGTAACACAGACCGCATATATCGGCACACAAGCACAGATTGCACATATTGCATTAACACAGAACATGACTCACTCCTTTCGCCTCGGCCACTACTGCTCGATCTCCATTGTCTCCTCTGGACAATCCCACGAGGATAAGGGGAACGAGCGATTTAGTTTGTTTCTTAGCTTTCTCTGCCCACTCTTTTGATATCTACAAATTGCGTACGAAAACACAATATAACCATACAACCGAAGTTTAAACGTTTGTTAAATGCGATCATGTATAATGGATATGAGGCAAGATATTATGTTGAATGTACAATGCATATGGGAAACTTGTGTACAGTGCATATAGCAAAATTTGATTTACTGTACGGGTTACTGTACGGTTTACGTACACAGAATTGTTCAAAATCCATATCTCTGTATGTGATTCGAAACTCTTACCGATAATGACTCACGGTCGTTTTTATCGAAGCAAACTAAAATTACATTCGCCAATGATACAGTGTGCATCTGTTTGAAGCTGCTGATAACGAAAAATCTGATGGACAGGTCGAGCATACAAACGTGAATATAAAAAAAAGAAAAAGGATACTGTCAGGTCAATGTCAAGAATAGCCAACACATACACGCATGAATAAACCAGTTTGAGTTGCACACATTTAGGTTGACTCGACATAATGTCACCAAATATGTCTATATGGTCTTCTTAAATAAATTTATGTCTGCATATGTGACTGATTATGATGTCAAAGTGTAATGGAATGATTCATTGTTCTGGAGACACAAGTCACAGCTCACCAGTTAATGACAAACTTGTACACAAGAAAAAATATAACAAGTTAATAAACTATATTCTTGCGTGGGTGAGGATTGCGTGCGGCATATTATGCACATTAAATAAAAAACACGAAGCAATAAACCATAAAAACTGAATAAAACGAAAAACAACCAGGATAGGCTAACAGGTCGACTCACCATGAGATACGGATATTTGAATGAAAATAGCCTCAATATAAAAGCAATAATCTATGCATTCAAACAGCACACTTACTTGAATCTTTTGTCAGCAATTGCCCTGAGAGTGCTCATAAAACTGCTCTCCAATTGGCAAGAGTTTCCTACTATAGCCATGCTGGTGTCTGGCAAACTTCTGCATATGTTCGGCTTTGCTTTACCAGATTCATGGTGACTTGTCATCCCTCGTAAAAGCAAAGGATGTGATGACAAGTCCATCTCAGCTTCAATGGGTCGATGCTACCTGTACGATTGCTAGATCGATGAAACCGGCTCAAGCAATGATCGACAGATTTGGAGTTCTAATAAAGTATATCTTGTGCAGTTCATTGTCTGGACCACAAGTGCTTACTAAATGATCGTATAATCCTATACAACTATCTGTTCCATGAACATGGCGCATAAAATCATGCACATTATATTCGAAACGTATAATGATGTGCAGTAAATCGCTTTATGTACGTTAGATGTGCAGCAAATCGCTTTACGTACGTTGGATGTGCAGCAAATCGCTTTACGTACGTTAGATGTGCAGCAAATCGCTTTATATAAGTTATGTAAGTAAGTAGTATCGCAATGTCAAGTGATAATAGTGAGTGTGTGAGTGAGTGAATCACATCGGACATACATAACATACGTACGTATTGAAACGATGCAACGTTGACATTAAAAGCACTACTACTGGTGAGGAAGAGTGAACGATTCGATTTATCAACTATTGATGTGACATGGAGAAGTGACATGTCCGTCCACCCAACCAACCCAGGCCGAGAACCCAGTGATCTGACTAGATTTTATGTTTTTTCATTCGTTTAAAATCATTTCTCTTCCTTTTTATTTGCAATATCACCAAAAAAGGATAAGATTTTTTAAAAATGTTCTGTTGATCGTCAGGTCGGGGGCGATGGGTTTAGTCCCAAACCGAAAACCGCAGAGAAATCAAAACAGACGGACAGATAAGCAGACAGACACAGACGGACCGACTGACCGATCGTCGGCTGACTGACAGACAGACTATCAGACAGACAGACAGACAGACAGACAGACAACTTAAAAACATGACGCAAGGACGGCATGGACTTCATGACACTTCCTCAGTCGTCATGCAAATTCCCCAACCACTGAAGGACAGCGTGGACGGACAAACGGACAAGCAGAACCACTCAACTTACTCACTCACTCACTCACTCACCACTCACCACTCACCACTCACCACTCACCACTCACCACTCACCACTCACCACTCACCACTCACCACTCACTCCTCTAAGAGAAAAAAAAAACGTACGGGGGCTCAGATATTAAGACTGGGGAAGTAACGGTAAAGTATACTAAACTTAACGTAGAGCAGTCGGTCAGTCTGACGGTCAAAGGTAAGGGCCGACCCCCACCTAATACCAGACGACCCATCCCCATCGCCTACAGCCAGAGCCCGCAGTCAGTCAATAAAATTGTGCCCCAGTCCATATACATACATAGACACAACCGTATCCGACCGCACCAACTGAACCAACACACCACAAAAGTAACCAAAACGAAACAAAAACAAAAAAAACAAAAAAAACAAAAAACAAAAACACAAAACACAGTACTCAATTACACAACACAAACCAACACACAACACAACACATGCATCTCTTGCTCGTAGTATAAGTAACAGTCCCTATTCTCTTTCATTGTGGCTTGCTCGTAGCTACTGTCTCCCCTACTACAATTTTGTGTACATAAACATGCGGGTTTCTAGTTGGTCACCGCCAGGCCTGCGTCTACCGTTGGTTGTGTTAGTAGTGCTCCTGCTACTTTCTATCACTTCTGTGTCTGCTCATGGCCACTCTCATGGCCACTCTCATGACCATGCCCATGGAGAAAATCCTGCACGTAAATACTCTAGGTATGCATATGTACATGCTTTATTTTCTAGTATCATTTAGTAGATATGTTTTGTAACTTCAAATGCACAGTATGCGTATTACATGCCTTATTTTCTAGTTTCATTAGTGCATATATTTTGTAACTTCTAATGTGCAGGCTGAGTACCTGTCTACATCACGTACTGTTGCTTTCACCTTTACATGATACTGTGCTCTTGATCAGTGTGTGCAAATGTATCCCATGTGGTACGAGAGTATACAACTAGTGGTAGAATATCGAGTCACATTTATTGCACTTTTTATTAGAACAATTTGGCGCGGCATTTTGTGCAAAAACCCAAATTCGTTGCAATTCACAATGGCATAGTTTGTACACGCTTCAAATTCCCATTTATTTATCTATGTTCCGTACGAAAACAACCAAGTATCAATCTATGTGTCTGTATATCTAAAAGTCATTTGTTTGCTCTGCTGTGACTCAAAAACCCGTGTTGTTGACCACTTGTACGGACGGAAAACAGAGGGGCCAACGAAGACATAGATGACGGACACGTTCACAATGGGCATTCCCACGCCCATACACATGAGGACGATTATAATGAACTTAAACTTGATGAAATCCAGCAACAGTTACAAGAGAAAGAGAAACGAATGCACAGAGAGAGCGAATTCGCCGGACAGGTTTGTGTATATTTATGAGCTTAGATATGCGTGTGGTGTTGGGACAGACTTTTGGCACTCCTTTACTTTAGTGCTGATTGTGTGTATGAGAGGCTCTTATATGCAATGACATAAAGAATTAACTTGTTCTAGAAGGTTCACAGAATGACACACTTGTATGTAGTGTAGAATTATTATGCAGAGTCGTACTGTACTGTCCACATGCTGTGAATGCTCGTGAATTGCCCAGAAAAGTAATCCATTCAGGAAGGTGTGACAGCCGGTGGCTCATACAAATGTGTTATACTTAAATTATTTACTCGTATACCGTACGGAGAGCAGGATCTTCTCAAGCAACAAGACTTAGATCTTAAGAAGTCTAAAGACACTCTTACCAGAGAGGAGAAGTTACACCAACAGGTCGAACATGCGGTACACAATCAGGATATTCATGCAAAAGCGAACGCACAGGAAAAACTTAACGTAGAGGTTAGTACACAACCTTACCTCGCATGTCGTCATCACATGCAAAATCTCAAGTCCTTGGACTAGAGATATGCCAGTACAATTTATGTTGGATGCCTCCTAATAGAGTTTGCATATATAATGACATTTCTAACAGCATTATGATGAGTTTCGCACCAAATATATGGTTCTGTTTCCCTGACGTATTTCTTAAACCTGTACCAACTTTATACTCGCACTTCTCACATCACAATCACGAGTTATACGATCATCATAACAAGACATCGGCAAGTACGCACTCACTCATACATTATTTCCCTTCAGGTCTAGTGCTTATAAACGGTCACGTGCAACCTGCGAAAACATCATAACCGCACGTATACCTTTAACATCCATGCTTATTTTTTGTCCAGGACAAATTGGAGTCCGAGGCTGATCCTCTCGCGAAAGACGCAACGGACGAACGGGTTGCTGTGAGGTAAAATGACCTGTATCTAGTATTTGAATACATCGAGAAGGTTTTGTGATCTCCATTGTTAGTACAAGTTGCAATTAGAGGATTTGTGTTCACTGCTTTAGCATCAGATCAGTGTATAGGGGTGGTACCGTGTTACCGATTTTCTACTAGGTTCAATTATTGTGTCAATGACATCCGTTCTACAAGTGTGCATATAAACTTATTGCTATATGTTGCGTGAACTTTTTAAATGTGTTGTGTGCAGTGTAAGTATGAATTTTTATTCGGATATTGAATACCTGAAATCAGATCTAATGAGCTAGTATGGAAGTCAGCTATGTCGGCTACTGCTATTGTCTGTATCGCCCCAGTCTTTATTCTCCCTCTAGTCCCAATTGACTCTACTGCCGAGAGCACGCGGTATGCTTAATTTCCACTTTTTTTGTTCCGATCGTTCTACGAATTACTTGAAAACACCTGTATATCTAAGTACTTATGAACGGAACTGTGCGGATTTATGTGCTTGTTGCACAATGCACCTGCATGTCAATTTGACTCTCTTATATCGCAACTTCAAATGTGAGTGTAATATTAATTTAGGTACATGTTTAAATAGTTGTATCTAGGATTGTTTTGTTGCCTCAATTAGTACTCTTGGGGACGTCATTGACAGCTAAGTTAGAACCCTTTGAGCGAATTAAACTTCTTATTTTCCTAGCTGTTTGTCCGCATGCTCCTCCCATAAGTACGTTATACACAGTAGTGACGATCAAAATCTCATGCTATAGTAAACAAGCTTCAATTCGCGAAATTGTACCGTTTATTGTTAGTTCCTCTCATGATAAACGTTTCGTTTGATGTTACTGTCCAGTCTACTCAATGTCCTTCTTGCTTTCGCATCTGGTGGCCTGCTTGGAGATGTTTTTCTTCATTTGCTACCACACGCACTCTTCCCTCATAGCGTATGTAACAGTTGTACACTTTTACTTATATTTGCACTTGTACGTCTACATGATTTACAAATCGAATCTTGCGTTTTAATTCAGTATTTGTTTGCATATTTCTTGTGTAAAACGTATTCATAACTTCTGGTGATTAGATTGCATATGGGTCTATTCTACCACATTACCCTGAAAAATCGGATTCCAAATTGTATCATGTACACAACATCTGCTGGTCTAATCATTTTTCTTCTGTTTCGATTCATTTACTTCATGTCTTGGTTATGTTTGATACGCATAGCATGGCGATGCGGATGAACACAGTGCTGACGACCATGAGCATCAACATGATCACTCCCACGTAAGTGTAGTTGATGTGATACAATTATTTTATTGCGCAGAAAGACATGTAAAACCCTCTCATTGAAAAACCCTCTGTAGATGTTCCTGTGTATGTGAATATGATATACACTCGGATTAAAAATGTTTGTGTGGCTAACTGCTATGCCGCACAACTGTTAACAGTCGTTCTTCGCAATCGTATTTACATAAATGGTTCTGCTAATCGATTGCAGAGCACTATTGTTGGGCTGTGGGTACTTTTTGGTTTTATGAGTTTCTTCTTGATCGAGAAGCTTATGCGCGGATCTGGGCAGGCTGGGCATGGACACTCACACGACGTCCCCATTGAGAAGTCTGCAGAACAAAGTAATTCTGCTCTACATGTGAATATGTACTGGTGAGCTTTTTTTAAATTGCACCACTCTGGCCAACGATCTTTTTCTATACATCATCCCTAAAATATAGAGGTCAAGTTTCCTAATTGTAATTAATACAAGTGCTGCATTCCTTTTGTAGGTACAACGGATTCACTCACAGAATTACGAGACCGCAGATCACAGTCGATCAATCGAAGTATCTCAACCGAGGATAAGGAAGCAGAGATAGAACAAAAACCAGTTATTGCGGTAAACATCTTTTGCACATGCATGAAAATAAAAGCAACGTAATAGACGGTGTAATAGACGGTATCTATTTGTATTTGTCGCAATCTAGTACAAACAGTGATCCTTTCACGTACAGGTTGCTGCGTACCTCAATTTGGTAGCCGACTTTTCTCACAATTTTACTGATGGTATGGCTATTGGTGCTGCGTACCTGGCGAACGATGCTCTCGGATTCAGCACGATGTTGGCGATTCTGTTCCATGAGGTTTGTTTCATTTCAAGCGTCGTCTATCCTGCTCATTCTCCCAGTTTGCATATTCGAAAAGGCAGCGTTCCAATGAATGATTAGAACTGTAGCTAATCATTCCGATTGATCAATCCCTGTGAGTGGTTTGTTCCAGTTTTCCAAGAATCACTTCCTTCCACGACTTGAAAATCGATATCCTAATTGAATTCCATTGATATTCAGATTCCTCATGAGATCGGAGACTACGCAATTCTGATTCGATCGGGTTTCTCCAGAAAAGACGTAAGAATGATTCATAAGTTTTCCCCTGCGTTCTTGGCTATACATTCTAAAATGCCATACTGTATTGTAAATGAAACGCTTAGTGAGAGATAAACTATTGCTCAAACACTAGATATGTTCGGTGCACCCCCGGGGCACTTTTTTCACATCTTTAGGCTATGCTTGCTCAGTTCTCTACCGCTATCGGCGCTATGCTTGGTACAGTTGTTGGACTAATCGCGAAAGATCTTCTGGAATCCTCCGCTTGGATCCTACCGTTAACTGCTGGCGGTTTTATTTACATCGCGACCACGACGGTACTGTTTGCCTAGCGAGTAGTTTGGGAGTTCTGAAATTATCAAATGTTTAGAGATATTGCCTAACTCGCACATGTATACGTTGTTTTGCATCTAACTAACTGCCGTTTGTTCTATTGTTCAGGTAATTCCGGATTTGTTGAAAGAAAGCAGTGTTGGACAGACTTTCCTTGAGGTAAATAGTACAGAATGCTCATGATTCAATGTATGCGAGCTGGTAGTTGGTTGCTTGTATTGTATTACATTTCCTCACTCGAATGTTTTTGTTTTTACCAACAGATGCTTGCCATGAGTGTTGGAGTGTTATTGATGGTTATCATTGCCGAATTTGAATAACACCTGCCTAGTCTAAGTAGTAATATAAGACATATACAACTGGTTCGGGATGTTTTAAATCGGTAGGGCGGAGTCGGCAGTCCTCCACTACTGTAATTTCCATAACGCAAGGAAGAGATAAATGTGCGCAACTTCCGCGTATGTCGTAACCTTGCCGTACAAGAAACCAAAGCTTCAAATTTATAACCTCTCGAAATATTCACAGACCTAATTAAAGCTTGTCCATATTATTATTGTATTTGAATGTCCGCTATGTTGTTTTGTGTGGCGATGAGCTGTCATTGAAGTTGAAATATCTGTTAGTGCAAAAGTTAACGCATCTATATCTCAGTTCATTATTATAATCATGCTTGTTTCCTTGATTTTGATTTCATACATATACGACCTAAAGTATGCACACCAACGCGAAAGGGTTGGAAGGTAGACCAACAGAAGTTCCCCAGTTCTATAAAATGAAAGATTTTTCTAGAAACATGTAGATATTGCCGTATGAGGTTACAATACTATAAAATGGAATTATTGTCATATAAACACAGCTCGGCACAGGCCATCTGAAAGCGAAAGGAGAGAAACAAGTTTATAACTTGATTCAGCTTGAAAAGAACAAATAGACATCCGAGTCACTCACTGCTGACTTTGCACATACACGATTTGCTGTAGCAAAAGATAATATATTGCATACAGTTCAGCTCACGTTTTTTTATTCCATCTCTGGCAGATTGCACCAAACAATCTTGGCATAATAAATGCATTCTAATAATATATCCAATAAATAGTCAGATTCTTATCTTTTTCGACTATCTATTGGCCTATATTTATTACTCCATCATGTTGGCTGCAGCTCTAACAGAGAAAGCAGTACATACGGTTTTTAATTAAAACATCATTACAATTTAAACATACGTAATGATCTTGTATATATATATATGGATGTAAACATAGTTCAACAATTGAGATGGTGAAATGTAACAGCATAGCAATCAATAATCACTCCTTTCTTCGACTTTAAAATCATAAAATTAACCCTTGAAATCTATGGAACATCAATTTCTTCCCCGACGGGCATAAATTAAAACGATGTTCCAAACGAGATTGCATGTACGACTGTAGCAAAAAACTATTTCGTAAGCCTGCGCCGGTATCGCACATGTTGCGGATTAGTCATACTTCCTATTCATCTATTATGTATTTCTTGTGCATATGCAGTGTGTGTATATGCAGGATTAGGCTTCAGGAATACTTCGTATTCACAAACAATAGAAAGCACTACACTGCAGGTAAACTGTGCGTGCAACAATGAATCTTCCTCCACCTTTTGTTGATGAATGTCGCATGTGTATAATGAATGCAATAGCGATTGATACGCACACGCGTTACTCCCGAAACATGACACGTGTGACTCAGCATGAGTCCGAATCGTTCACAGTTCACCGCCAATGGTTATTGAAAGAGACATAGTTAATATGTCGTTCATTGCCATCTTTCTCGGTATTATCGTTTCGTAGTATCTGTTATACTAGTTCATACTATTCGTTCCGTTTTTGAGAACTGGATCTCAGAAGACCGTTGACTAAATATTGATGTCCATACCAAAGCTGTGGTTCACAAATCATCTATATTCACGGCTGGTGTGAGAGTAGCAACAAAACTAACCTCCACCTAAACTATTAATATTATTAATAATTGTAAATGATAATTGATGGTCCCTTGGAAATATGTCTTAAAGCGTACGGTTTATTCGCAGTACATGGTTACTATAAACACTTATTACATTGCAAAACTGGAGAACAAGTGGTGGTGCTATTCAAAACGATCAAATTGTGCTTTAACATATGTCCATGTGTGTCAATTACAAAAGGTCATGGAACATATTAATATCCATTGAGGTTTACAGTATTGCTTCGTTGCTACCTTCGAATTCATCACTGTAACCGTATGTGACGACTTCTAGACATTGAGGGAGTAACAGATGCATAACTTGCACGAAATATTTACTTCTGTACTTACGAACGACAGCGCCGTACAAGTATGATTTCCAGGAGTGTGCTCAAGCCTGTCGGCTGTCCATTGTTAACACAACAGTTCGACAATGCCTATGAATTGTTGCAGTTGTCGTCTTCATCATCAGCTACCAATGACATTTCAATAGAGCACAACAGGTAGTTTATTGTATACGTTACAGCTGCCATACTTGACTATTCGGATTGGCAGTGTTGTTTATTAATCTGGTTCAACAAGGTTTAGACCTGAACAAATATAATAGAGGATCCGGTTTGAAATTTGTTCAGCAAATCCTGCCCTTATAGGTACACTGTTTTATTATACAAACGCACGTGAATATACATGTACAGCTCCTCCATTCCTACATCATGGGTACATACAAACAACACTTAAATGTCAAAGGTTTCGGATTCGCTGTAGATTATTATAGATCTACGCTTGAGAATTGCTAAATGTCCATGGCAATTCTTTTCGAACCACACGTGTTGTGCTTATCCTCGTTTCTGTCGGTATGTCCTTGTTGTGAGGGTTTATGTCTTTGACACCGAAATAAAATTCTCACATGTATGGTTCGGCTGTTGCACTCGGCTGCCGCACCAAAAACCGCCCTTCACGAACAGTATTATACGAATCATTTGCTGATGTGCCGTCATCCACACCAACGCGCACACCATCACACGCATCCAGAGCATTATATGGACCCCAGTCTGCATTTACGACTGTGCTATCATCTGTGTCAACCATGTCCTTACATTTTATAGGTTTGGTATTCGTCTCAGTAGGCTCAACAAGAGAAACACATCTGTTCACACTAGCCGGTGTTCGAATGGGGTTCACAGGCTGGTCAGATTTCGACCTCTGATGGCCATTAAGACTTGAGTCAATGCCCTGCATACTTTTCTTAGTATTGACAGACCTTCTCACGGCGAACCGACCTGCCTGTACAGTATTACTATTTGTCTTTTCTTGGCGTGGCCATAAATGTGTGCGTCTCGTTTTGTTCACATTGCTAATAGTCTTTCTTACGTCCTCCGCACCGTCACTGACACATGCTCTCAGAAATGGGTTAGTTTTTCTAATGGAAAATCGCCCAGCGTACAGAGTGTCACTATTGGTTGATCGATTGTTCACATCGCTCGTTTCTAACTCTTCTGCAGCTTTACTTCTATTTTTAAGAAGCTGTTCGCAGTTCTCTTCAACACTACCTGTGCCCGGCTTCTCGCCCATAAAAATACTCGCACTCAAATCACCACTTGATTCCGTAGACGGTGAGACAGCAGCAACAGAGAAGCGGCCAGTTGTAGCAACTGCTAATTGATTTGTGTGATTGGTTGGTGTGGACGTGGGTATACATCTTGCACGATGTATTTGATCGTGATTAGCGAAACTCACCTCAATCTTTCCATCCGTATCATTCGCTCTAGCATCTGAATGCATTACTTTGTCATGAATGGCGAAACTGACGCTTGCCCCTTCTGCACAACCACCATTCTCATTGTTAATAATAGGCACAATACCTACATGCTCGCTCGCCTCGTCTTGGCCTGTATCTGGTCTCTCGTCCACAACTATATTAGAACTCACATCACCACTCAAGTCGATGGATGGTGTGACATCAATCACAGAGAAGCGTCCGGTTACAGCTACTGCTTGTTTGGTAGTCCGTGTAGTTGGTAAGAAACTGAGTGTTCTATCACGATGTATTTGGTCGTGATTCGCAAAACTCACCTCAATCTTTCCATCCGTATCATTCGCTCTAGAATCTGAATGCATTACTTTGTCATGAATGGCGAAACTGACGCTTGCCCCTTCTGCACAACCACAATTCTCATTGTTAATAATAGGCTCAATTCCTACATGCTCGCTCGCCTCGTCTTGGCCTGTATCTGGTCTCTCGTCCACAACTATATTAGAACTCACATCACCACACGATTCGATGGATGGTGCGACATCAATCACAGAGAAGCGTCCGGTTACAGCTACTGCTTGTTTGGTAGTGCGTGTAGGTGTTAAGGAACTGAGTGTTCTATCACGCTCAATCTTTCCATCCGTATCATTCGCTTTAGTCTCTGAATGCATTACTTTGTCATGATTGGCGAAACTGACGTTTGCGCCTTCTGTACAACCACCATTATTGTTAATAATAGGTACAATACCTACATGCTCGCTCGCGTCATCTTGACCTGTATCTGGTCTCTCGCCCACAACTATATTAGAACTCACATCACCACTCGATTCGATGGATGGTGCGACATCAATCACAGAGAAGCGTCCGGTTGCAGCTACTGCTCGCTTGGTTGCGCGTGTAGTTGGTAAGGAACCAAGTGTTCTATCACGATGTATTTGGTCGTGATTCGCAAAACTCACCCCAATCTTTCCATCTGTATCATTCGCTCTAGAATCTGAATCAACTACTTTGTCATGTTTGTCATGATTGTCGAAGCTGGTCTCTGCCACATCTGCACAACCATCACTCTCGTTGTTAATAATAGGCATTATATCAACATTCTCACTGACTTGGTATGCATCTCTTATATCCGAACTCAAATGTTCACCAAAAGCGGGTGACGATGCAGCCAATGTCTCGGAACAAAGGACGTTTGTGGGTATAACACATACATTTTCTTTTACATCTGAAGCAAATAAAATTCTTTTCTCAAGTTCCTCCGCATCCTTTACGGAACATACTTCCGCCTTGCGTACAGTACCATCAACGTCAGGACCACACTTCATCACATCATAGCTTACACTCTCACTGGTAACATTCTCACTACACCGTGTGCTTGAGCTCGTATCCACATGCGGACTCGCTCTCAAGTTGGACGAGGGTGAAATACTCACACAAAAACGTCCAGTGTTTGCATGCACCAGTAATCCTGGCGAGGTTTCCTGGTCAGCGAATGGTCCATTGGAGTGAGAGCTCTCGGTATCATCTACATTAGATACCACAGAATGGTTATTCAATGCCATAGCGGGTGAACCACTTGTTTGGAATCTGTTACCATGATGATCTGAATTTGTACGAGCTAACTCAGCTGCGAATTTAACCTCATTGTTCTCATATAGTTCAGAGTATGGACGTGCTATTCGATTTTTCAAATTCTCGTTTCTCGGTAGCATCTCTCCGTTCAACGACGGTTTAGGTTCTTTGCGCTTTTCTCGTTTGCTTTTTCTCGCTTTGGTGAAGAACAAAGGTGAAGAGAACGAATGGGATAGTTCATTCGTAACCTTAGCCCGGTTGTTTCGAGAAAAAGATCCCCCAAGTGAACGCAGAGAGTTAATCCGCTCAGCAATTGTAGTCCGACGAGGTTTTCCCTGCATCACGGCCTTCGTAAACTGTAAAGTACATGTGCATGTGTGTGTTGTGGTGTGAATGAATAATAGTCTTGAGAAGCTACACCTGTAGTTTAGCACCAAGTATAAAAGACGTACGTGTATGTATATATATACTTGTGTACGTATTTTTTATTCTTGATGCGTGTGTGCGCGCATACACAGTGCGTGTGTTTTGGATGGGAAGCTTTCGTGTATTTGTGAAAGAAATGAAAGAATACTAGACGTCGTTGTTTCTAAATCCTGAACGCATAAGTAAGCACAGGAATGAAGCTGCCAAGTGTATGTACGTGCTCTGACGCTTCACTGTACGTACGTGTTTTTACATGCGTGCGTGAGTGTGAAGTGGTACTAAGCTTGAAGTGAATGTACTATACATTCATACATACATACAAACATGCGTGCTTAAAAGGGCTAAGTGGTACTATATGTTCATGCTGCAAAGAAAAAAAAAATGCCAACCAAATTGGGTACAGTAAGTCTGATATTACGAGTACAGTGTTTTCATTAGATGCAGGTTAGTTCCCTAAGCTCTCTGGTATTCATAGCAAGACTCATCAGGATCAACGAGGAGAGAGGGGAAGGAATGTGCTACGTTGCTGTTGTTATCCTGTAAGATGCTGGTGGGTACTAACATGGAATGGGTGGTGTGTCATCTGTTATACAAGTTATAAGTGTCAACGAGAGGAGGGATTGTGCTGTGTTGTTGTATATGATGGTGGGTACGAACATCGTATGGGTGGTGTGTCACGTGGTATATAAGTTAAAAGTGTCAGCGAGAGGGGCTGTGCTATGTTGTTGTTGCTACTCTGTAAGGTGTTGGCTGGAGTGTATTGTCTGGTATACAAGTTATATCTCAATCTGCCATTTGTAAAAGGTGCTGGCTGGAGTGTGTCGTCTGGTATAAAGTTATATCTGAATCTGCCAGTTGTAATGATGGGGAGAAAACGAAATAACGTACGTCGAGGTTACTATTATGCTATTTCTGTAGGTTAATTTATATTATAATGTACGGTTTTTAGGCTATATACAGTATGAGAGTTTAAGAGCGTGACTACAGGTGAACATTATTCATAGTTGATCATCAAACAACGTAGGTACCATGTATTTCAATTTTTCTCGTAACGGGCATTCAGAACTTCTATATACAACGCTGGGTAGGCTATTTTATTGAATTAGCAACAAGTATTAGAAGCGACCCTCAAGGCAATGAACAAACACCACTTAAAATAGAAACAATATATACTGTTCCATATTTTATGGAAAGTATCTTTGGAAAAGTATATCTACGCTGTAAACTATTATCCTTTATTGCACACATTCGACTTTTTCGTACCAATGCTTGTACGAGATTTTCCAACCCGATTGTCATGGTGTTGTGATATAGTCATGGCGTGGGCACGATTCAATAAAGCATAGCGCTGAGATCGATACAACTGTATTTTCTCTACTGGCGTGTGCTTTGATCAACTTTGAGATACTTCAATACACATCGAAATGACTCGATGCCCTGCCTCTACAAGTAAAAACGACGAGAGCGAGGACTGTGAGACCTCCGAGACATTGTGCTAAAGAGATATATACGTATGGTTGTATTATGATCGGTATTCACACCTGTTCATTCAAATGGAGGGGGGTCGAAAACACGCTGATGCATAGGTTTAACGCGTCGATCATGCAGACCAGTGTTTGACATTACAAATAATGAACTCACTTCGTTCTGGATGGATTCACAGATGGTTACACTCGGCCACGTGTGTAGCCCGGCTGTAACTCACGCTGCTATCCCGATGGAAGGCAACGTTTCGTATTTAGCGCGCTCGTTTTAAAAATTGAGTGCTCTGACATGTCCGACAGTGACTACCCGACCGCACGTTATCCAGTTGTTAGAGTAACGAGAGGAATCTCGACTATAAAAAGAGAAATAACAAATCTGGGCTAAAATTTTCAAGGGACGTACATTTGACTTATGCAACATGCAGATATCCATGTGTGCTCGCAGGGCGCCATAGATCCTCAGAGCCTTTTACTGACGGAGACAGCAAGTATGACCGTATTCAGTCCAATCGTTGATGCTAGTCTCGGTCTACAGCGTCTATTCGAGCATTGCGGGTGTTGGCCAAAGCTGTAGACTACGCCCAGTACTGCAAACATCATCATAGGAATATTTCATTCTTAATCGTCTTGACGACACTTACCACCAAAACTATCGAAGATAGTGAACTCGCGAAGAAGAAGAAATCGACCAATTCATTGCAGACTATAATGTAGATGTTCGACGGCGTTTGTAGACTGGACGTTTACAATGCTGGGTAGACATAGTACTAAGGATTCGTTGGAGTACTGTAAAACAACTACCCCTGAATATCACACGCCAGTACATTCAATATGTCACCTAGCTGGGCCTCGAAGATAATTATTTCAGGCGGCCAGGGGAGCAAGACACTTGTTATTGACTTTCAACTAGCCCCACTAAAATCGTTTGCAGTTGTTAGGTAGCTCCTATGACAAAGAGAACTCAGACAGAGAAAAGACAAAGGAATAGATTTCTTGGCATACAACATACACAGGCATATGCACAGAACTCTATGTTGTATCCATTCAATTTCACAGAGTGGGTTAAACAAGTAAAAAGCAAGAAAGATTAATGTATACAAATCTTAATAATACTTGTAAGACCTTGTTCTTGGACAGAGAGCACACACTCCTTAAATATGTACCTTCGTTCGTTCATAGAACTTGGGCATAATAAGAAAGAAGTGGCGAACCCCCCTTACGTAACCAGTAAGCATGACACTTGCAACAGATGGACAATGACCCTACCGTGCGAAGTCCTTAACTCGAACGCACAGATAAGCAATCATTTGTGCAGCAGAATGTACATTTCATTCTTTCAGTCAAGGAAGTACTGCCGCCAATTATCTTCTGACGACGAGAAGCAGTTTAGAATATATGTTACAGCCTCCGGTTAAGGTTACGATCACTCCCTCACTACGGGCGATGATGGATGTGTATGTGCGTGTGTGTGTGAACACAGTGAAGTTAGAATGACGATTGAGGCACCGATTCCGGCCGAGCTGGCCTTATAAAATACAACCAGTATAAACAACAAACAATACTCTTACTACTTAAAAAGCACATACACGTAAACACACAGCACTCACACAGATCCATCCACGTACGTACGTACGTAGAGGCAACTCACATATATATTGCATCCCTCGCACGCGTATGCATGTCCGAAAGCACCCAGCACACGTGCGATTGTTTTGTTAGTGTGGGACAATCACTCGCTTCAAAGCAAATAAGAAATCATCCACACCCTAGGATTAACAAAATAGCGTCGGCATGGTCCAGAAATAGGCCAAAACCATCTGTTATTCATTAGTTGTGTCTTGTAACACGGTACGTAATCTATAAAAGCGTCCTCGTTACCATTAAATGTATTTCTATATTATCAAATAGAGCACCAACGTCCACAATGAACTACGGATTATACTCGTCAAATCTAAATGAACCTTCACTTGACGAGATGTCTATAGACGTGTCACTTAACACCGTCGACCGACTAAACAAATATGTCAACAGTACTCTTTTCTTGCACAGGTATAGTAAGCTTTATGTTCACGTATATACGTATGAGATGAAAGTGGAAGCGCGTAGTATATAGTACACTCTATTTGCTTCTTCTCGAAAGGCTTACTGCGGCTTTAGAGGCATAGGGATTGTAAATATGGTATAATGGTCGCCCATTTCTTGGAAGATTAGTTCTATTACCTGGGACCTATGTTTGTGCACACCATTTTTGCTATTCATTGAGCACATTACGTGGAGTAGTTTTTTATATTTCCTGATAGCGACGACCGTGACAAAGTAAGTACACTGTATGAACCACAAACTTTAATTCCCTGCATTCATCTGTGATGTATTGGTGCAGGTTATATGTCGTCAAGGACATTACTGATAGCATTCAAACAGAAACTTATGACGTAGTAGTGACACATATATTGCCAGTCTTGGCTATATTAGCGTCGGACGCTGAGCCATTGATTCGTGAACCACTCATGCTTGAGCTTCCAAAAATGGCTGAATGTTTAGTGCATAGTGGAGGTGAAGATAGCTATCAGCATGTAAAAGATACCATATTCCCGATCTTGTTTACACATTTAATCGACGACAATGAGAAGGTGTGACTGTTTGAAAGCTTCCAACGCATGTTGTGCACAGTAACTGTAGTGAAATTTTCAATCATCCGTGGCTGTGCTTCTATATACGTAGTCGAGACATACAATGCGCTATATCTGATCTTCTTTGCTTCACACCAATAGATACTACATCGTGATTTCTATGTACCTAATCAATCATACATGAATGCATGCAGAAGTATGTATTATTACAAAATAACTTCCTTAGCAATGCTTTCATTTTACTGCCTAATCTTACGATTATATTCATCCTAGGTACGATCTGTAGCCCTTCAATCGCTACTTCCTATTCTACGATTGATTAGACCTGCTGATCGAGAGGCTTGCTTGTGTACATCCCTACCAGAACTTGTTAAACGCGACAGTCGTGTAGAGCACCGCGTCACTGCAATGTTGATTATATCAACCGTTGCAGAAGTGCTCGGCGAAGAGTTGGTAGAAAAATATGCTATCCCTATGGTGACTACTCTGGCGTCTGATCCGATGATTCTTGTTCGCAAAGTATGAGCCATCTTATGGTACACTTGCGTGTTATCGAGGCCCGTAGAGGGTGCTAAGTCATGCAAATTTATCGAATCAGATTGAGTGAGCCCAGCTTACGATTTTATGTTTGTGTTTCGGTGAACGTTTAAGTACTAACTATCTGAAAAGCTTTTAACTTTTACTTTGCTGTTTAATAGAGCTGTGCGGAAGGAATCGGGCCAATTGCGCGCGTCGCCAGTCTAGAAACTACATGCACTACGATACTACAAGTATTTGAAGAGCTCAGTGTGCAAGAGCCTTGGGGTGTGCGTAAGAGTTGTGTAGATAGCTTTATTGATCTGTCGAGCAATGTCACACGTGAAATCCGCGAGGGTGCGCTGTCAGAGGCTATTGTCCGACTAGCTGATGATTCTAGTCGTTGGGTACGAGCAGAGACCTGGAAAGTGTTGGGTCCATTCATATACACATTCACGACTCCATCTATTGCATGTCTACAAACCAAAAGTACAGCAATCAAACATGAAGAGGGCGATGATGTTGCTAATACCTTACATAGTGACCTGGAAGATGGCATTGGGAAATTGTGTTTGGATACACCGTCACCCACAATCACACCCACATCCACGCCTACACCCACATCCACGCCCACATCCACGCCCACATCCACGCCCACGTCCACACCCACACCCACACCCACACCCACATCCACGCCTACATCCACAACACCCACACCCGCAACCACACCTACGCCTACACCTACATCCGAAATATCTAGCCCTATGACACTCGGAAATATGAAACCCAAGACTACAGTTAAAGCTGGTTGTGATGAGGTCAATGAGAATGGGATTACCCGCTCCGCGTCTAGTAGCCAGCAAGTGAGTACTTTTTTGAGTATATTGTCGTCCTCCGTGCCCACACCTCATATTCCGGAACGAATCCTCCAATTGTATTGTGGAATGGCTAACTCGGCGTCTACGAAAGTGTCGGACAGTGATGTAATGTACCATTGTGCGTACGCCTTTCCTGGCGTACTCCTGGCCGTGGGAGCCAAAGAATGGCCAGTTCTTGCACCTATGTATCAGCTCTTAGTTTGTGACCTTCAATGGAAGGTATTTTTCCCAATGCTTATTTGGTTTTGCGTATTTGTGTTATTGCGCAGTATGTACCGCTTAATGTTTCTCCTATAAGTTGAAGAATATGTTATGGTGTCCACATGAAGATTGCGACTACTCGTTCTGCTCTGCAGCATGCGTATAACTCCTTGCGTATGCCTGGCAAGTGCCATTTTCTAAGCCGCCAATGCGTATGTTTCTCCGCTTTGAGTGGTAATGGTTGCTCAAAACATAATGATATCGTTGGCTTCGTTTTCAGGTTCGAAGCACACTAGCGCACTCTATACACGAGGTGGCCAACATCATTGGGACCGCTCTGACTGAAAGTGATCTTGTTCCAGTCTTTAATACATTTTTGCGTGACCTAGATGAAGTAAAGACAGGGGTAGTTAAACATTTCTCTGAATTTATGCTGTGCTTGACGCATTCCAAACGTCTCGTCTACCTTTACCAATTGGGTGAGATTGGGGAGATAGACAACATACATAACTGGAGGTGTGTAAGAGCAACAAGACATTTCCATTCTTCTTAAACTAATTGGTATGAGATTAACATTGGTGTCTGTTTGCCATGCTTGATTTTGTTTTATCAATCATGACATCAGATTCCGAGTAACGTTTGCACAGCAATTAGCGGCCCTGTGTGATTTCTACTCTGCCGAAGAGCTCTTGGACAACGGAGGAAGCTTCTGTCAGTTGGTTTTACGTCTTGCCCAGGACGACACATACTCTGTTAGAGAATCAGCTTATGATACGGTAAGGTACTGACATCTCAATGAACCTGGTCTGATATATACAATGACGCGTACCACTAAGGATAGTAATTAGGGTGATATTAATGTGTATGTTGAGGATGTTATATATACATATCTGTGAGTTAATGTTCTAGAGATGGTTGATATTCTTTGTGGGTATGCTGTAGAAATTTACAATATTTCACGGCATATTGCGATTGTACGTCACAATATATATATATGTGTACTATTACGTGTAGAAGTTGTGTTAACATATTTTTTAAGATCGTCTTCCTGTGTTGCATGTCCTTCTCTGTTGATCTATGATTGTTTCTTTTTCTTGTTTTATCGAGGACTCGTTAGGCATGCTCATTATAGTGCCCTTAATCTCGTTCCTAAATCAACAAAATGTTGGTCGGTGGCTGACTTAATTTGTAATTTTTGTCGTCTCCTATTCGTTGTTCAATACGCTTATACATATACATCATGTATTGTATTGATTACTTCCTCCAACATCAGCTTGGCAAACTCTTCAACAAATTGTATTCCACTGGAAACGACGAGTTTTATGCCGATATATCGAACTCTATTCTGCATGATTTCCTCGAAAGCAAAAGCTCTATCTATCGTCAAAAGTAAGTAAATCAACATATACTGAAGTACCGATAAACAATTGCTGTAATTCACAAGTGCAGTATGTACCTTTCTAATATTTGCGTATGTCCTCAACTCAGTGCCATCATTGTTGCACAGTTACTAGAGCACATGAATATAATTGTGTTGTCTCATTGATTGATACCGATCATCCACAATCACAGCTATGTGCATCTTTGTAACCGCTTAGCTACAGTGTGTCTACCGGAAACCTTTCGATCGGTATTTCTACCAAAGCTCATAGGTCTTGCATCTGACAAAGTTCCAAATGTTCGTATTTCGCTGGCCGTACTTGTTCCAGAGCTAGCACATTCAGGCAAGTTTGCATGCATGCAGAGTAACAGTGGAACGGATACACGTTTCTTGCATTAATGTTTGTTAAGAGTAAGCCCTGCATTTATTATCGGTTTACAGTAGTGAGTGGATGCTTCATGCGTGTGCTGTTCGAAATTTTGCTCTCTTTCTATTGTGACTCAATTATTTTTCGTTCATTCAATTTGTTCCCATTGATAAATACAGAGGTCTTCAGAAAGGACCCGACCGTGTTGGAAATCCTTGACACGCTTAAACGAGACACCGACAAAGACGTCCAATCCTGTCTAAACTCCTACGTCCAAGTGTGATACACTAACTTTTGTCTCCATAAATTGCAAATATGTTCATTTCATTATCTTCTGTTAATTGGAATATCATACGATTCTAGTATATCAACCACAGCTTTGTATCTTGGATCGAATCCACTGAATACTGAGATTGTGAAGAATTCGTAGTTAACCAGAATTTTCAATATTTTTGAAGACAAAGTAGTGCGTTCCTGTAAATACTTTATGAGTGTCAGACAAATGACAAGTTGGTTGGTTTCCCTTTGAATAGTTCGGTAGACTATTGGATGGCTGGACTGTGAGTGCCATCTGGATGCTCAGGAACACATTTTTTCGTGTTTGTTCACAGGACTCGACGTAAGCATCCAAACAGGATTTATTCGACCCCAAAAATTTCTAGACTTTGTATTTTCATTATTCTGACAGAGTTCAGTGAACGATTTCTCCATGAGAATCTACGCGAACAAGATAATCCGTGGAGTATTATCTTGGGCTCTATAGCGTGTATTATAGCCACTCTCATAACAAACAATGTGTCCATATAATATCAATGTTAAAGTTGGATTGCACCGAATGCTAAGTACGCTCTCGGTTAAGATGACACATCTTTCACTGATGCGATAGGTATCTGCCGACTTATCTTTCTGATGGGGGCATCTTTGGCTAATAACTGAAATGCTTCGTTTAAGACAGCAACTATACCGTGTGATATTATCACCCCAGTCTCATTTAACGCTGATTGGATTTGTGTATCTGCGACATCCGCGGCTAACGACGACTATAGTCACCCCGGTATCATTGAACGCTGGTTGGTGCGTGTATTCAGCGATATATGCGGACAACTATGAACAAACACTAAAGCGAACCCACTATTCTCAAGCAAACACGCGTTTTCGTGAGGACTAAGTATGCGGGTGGATTACTATGTGTCGTACTACATGTCAATTGTACACGCTAACCTGTCCTAGGGAGGGTTTGCGTCAGCTGACAGGGATTTGTAAAATTTACCAGGGTAGGAAAACCCAAGGCAACCCTTCAAGCACGTAAATCGTAAGTCGTTTGGGTGCGGTTCAGCCAGATTTCGAAGAATGCTTAAAAAAACTATACAAACAAGTTTCGCGACGCACTGCCTGCATCTTTCGTCATATTAGTCTTGTTAATTTCTAAGGTCGTACTTATCGTTTATCGACCAACAATTAATGTTTATAGGTATATAATGTCCTATCCAAAGCGTGGGATTACAAACCTCTCTCACTTTGTATCAATGTATCGATATAGATCGTTAATGTTCATCTACATAGTGTCTATGGAAATACTTTCACATAGACCAGGTGAGAGTGTAGCATCAAGAAAAGACCATCTGCGTCCTCTTTACACTATTTTCCTAAAAGAATAAGAAAACCCAAACGAACGAATACTCAATATGAAGTACTTGAAGGAACAATGAGGTTGACGAAACAGCAAAGAAAGCGAGATGGGTGCGTCTTAGCAACTAAACCTAGCAGCACCTAGATAACAAACAGCACGATAATGTGCTCTGACGAACATAGACTACCACTTGCTTCTTGACCCACATCAGAAACGATCTATTTAACTATACGGAAAGACCAAATATGAACTTACAAAAAGATCAAGCAGGGTTGAAACTGTGTATGGATATGGAAGCTCATATAAGTTCTCATCCATGACGTCCCTTACTGCCCTAAAGAGTGATGTAGTACCTGTGTTGAGCAGAATCATATTTTGTTATTGAAGGTTCTTTTACAATTGGATCGTAAATATAAGCGCGCTAAAGCAAAAGGGTAGCAATATACCGTATGAGCGATCCAACGTAATGATTGGTGAGCTTTGTGGATAACCTTGAGAAACCGTCAAAAACACTGGGGGCACAGTTATGACGTCATCTGACTCCGCTGCATAGATGTATATAAATTAAGCAAGCATAGTTGGAATACAGATAATCATTGTCAATGTAAACGCTACGTAAAGTTATCCAAGAAAATTCATGGCCGCAAACATACCCAATTCACACGTCAGGGTAAACCCTGTGTTGCAATCCATGGTCTCCTTCGTAGATTGTCTCCTCAAATCTCTCTGTCCTCTGGCCGGTTGACTTGCACATCCAATGCTAATTTTGAAACGTTTGGCAATGCTGGACAGCTCGACGCGCAGTACATCTGGCAACCCAGTTTGTATGATATTAGAAGCGGTATTTTCTAAAATAGATGTATCTAAGATCCCCTCATCACTGGCATCTTGCAACCCTGCCTCAACCAATGCATGTCCAGCCTTTGACTCTTTTGCTTTACATTCGCAATTGTAGTCATCTTCTTCAAACCACAATCTTCGTGAGTCTGAGAATTTTGTTGAATCTGACAACTGGTCGGAAAAATTCTGTTGCTCAGGGCTTTTGATATCCAGTTCATTTTGATACACTTCTCGCCACGCTTTTGGCTTGTCCAAATACCCAAATATATGCGTCAACAACTATGTAGAATATTTGATGTTTCGTGAGACATGAACCATAGGTAATAGAACTTAATAAGGGGGGTCCAACGGGAATCGTGCGTGACATGAATTCGCAATTTCAAGCTGTAAAAGCAAGGCGAGAGTATTATAACAATGTCGCATACCTGGTGCCATTGATTTCCAAGCAAAACTTGTTCCAGATCGGTTTCTAATGATTTTATCTGGTCAGATTTCATAGGTGACGCGTACTACAGGGAATAAACAATAAACACAAGTGACCAGATGAGGTCTTAGCTATGCATTGAGACGCAGATAAAATGTGTACAACCAATCGTAACTAAAGAAGTGTACGGAGAAGGGTAAGGGTAATACTACAGTATATATTGAATGCCTACGCTCACCTTCTCAGGATGTGGAGTTGGCGCAGCAGGTGATCGATTCGCAGGACTCGAGGGCGAGTCCCCCAAAAACTTTTGCAGTTGAACCGCACATATTTTGACTTTCTGTTACGTGAACATTCACCGAGCAAAGTAGAATATGTATCAAATACTCACAGTAGCAAAGACGTAGGCATAAGAGGCAATGGATTGATACGCGGATTGACATCACAAATGGTGGCGGATACTACTGCGAATACCTGCAAGCTCAGCATGGGAGCCTTTGCGCTATTTTTGTCTTGACGAAGAAGGGTTCGCATATTTTCAAGTTTATCCATTTTGTTATCCTGTCCACCACCTAGCTTGTTTGATTTGTTGTTCGCACGAGTACGTGCAATCATTTTGTCCAATGGTTTCAGAAATTTCTGCATTCCTTCGATCCCCTCCCAGTACTGTCTCTCCTCGTCCGCTGTAAATTTGGGGGTGCTTCTTCGACCAGGTGACTGTTCCTGCAAAATAGACATATTTACACGGGATTTAGTTGGCCAAAATATAACGTAGGTTTGCTTGCACCCAATGGAAATAGCATCTTTCGTGCAACATACACCAGCAATATGTATATTGTGGTACAGTCAACATACTGAGCATACTTAAGAACAAACTGCTACTCTTGTACGGAGTGAGTAGGAGATAGGGTTTTTAAGAAACGAGATAGAGCAATAAGACGTGTCAAATGTCGTATAAAACACATAAACAGACATACGATCAATAAAACAAACTAGTGACCCAAGTGATGACTGTGAAAACACACAATTTCTTCTACAAAATCAAATCAGCATAGGCAGAGGAAATTTTTTCTAATAAGTACGTGACATGTTCATGCCCTTAAATATAGAACAAACACAGACAGTTACCGCGGAATATGGTGATACTGGCGTAAGGGGTGCTAAACGTTCAGATTGCTTGGGCTGATTGATCTGGGGAGTAGGATGGTTAAGAGGAGTTCGCGTAATGGGTGTAGCTGGCTTGGGTGTTGGAGGTTTAGGTGTTGGTGGTTTCGGAGTCTGAATCTTTCGCACCTGATGTTGATTTGACTGGGCCTGGGCCTGTTGAGCCTGATGTTGTAGTTGCTGCTGCGGGTGTAATTGTTTCAATTGCTGTTGCTGCTGCTGCTGCTGCTGTTGTTGTTGTTGTTGTTGATGTTGCTGCTGCTGCTGCTGCTGTTGTTGTTGCTGCTGCTGCTGCTGCTGCTGCTGTTGTTGTTGTTGTTGTTGTTTTTGTTGTAACTGGGCTTGTGCTTGGGCTTGTGCTTGGGCCTGCGCTTTGGCTTGGGCTTGGGCGTGCTTTTGAGCTTGTGCCTGGGCCTGCGCTTGCAATACCTGAGCTTGAGCTTGAGCCTGGGCCTGGGCCTGGGCCTGCGCTTGAGCCGCTTGTGCCTGGGCCTGGGCTTGAGCCTGGGCTTGAGCCGCTTGAGCCGCTTGTGCCTGGGCCTGGGCCTGAGCCTGGGCCTGGGCCTGGGCCTGGGCCTGGGCCTGGGCTTGCTGTTTCTGTTGCTGTTGCATTTGGTACTGTTGGGATTGAGCAACCTGTGCTTGTTGCGCCTGCGCTTGTTGAACCTGGGCCTGTTGCGCCTGAGCCTGCTGTACCTGAGCTTGCTGCGCTTGTATCTGCTGCAAGCGCTGTGCTATGAGCTGCTGCTGTTTCGGGTCGGTTTTACTTTGCATCATATTTTGCAACAAGATACTCTTCTGCAATAGCTCCTGCTGCTGCTGCTGTTGTTGTTGTTGTTGCTGCTGCTGCTGCTGCTGTTTCTGTTGTTGTTGTTGTTGCTGCTGCATAGCAGCTAAAAGTTGCTGATTTTGTTGTTGTAGTTGTTGTGCTTGTTGTTGAGCTTGTGGTTGTGCCTGAGCCTGAGCCTGCTGTTGCATGAGCGCAGTTCGAAGTAAAGTGCGCTGCTGAGCTTGTAAAGTTTTCAAAATGTGGGTGGAATTTGTATTGCTTCGTATTAAAAGTTCCTGTCTCGTGGCATGCTGCTGCTGAAGTAGTTGTTTTTCCTGTAACGCCTGTGCATATTGACCTTGCTGACTCTAAATAAAACATCAATGGACCGGATTATAAATAAGAAAACTGTGATCATATATACTTATTCATGATATTCATTGTAGGTGAAACTTGTGACTCTATAAATATCGGACAAAGTAAGTTAGCACATGGAAATATCAGCGGACTATTCTACTTGTGAAGAATAAGAACTATAGTGATAGTACCAATATAGACATATTGTAATACATACCGCAGCAAGTGCACGATTCTGTCGCATTTGCTCTTCCTGTGCGAATGTATTAGTTAATTGCTGCATCTGCTGCTGTTGCATTAGTTGTTGGCTCTTGGCTTCCTCCATTAACAGCTGCTCGAAAGTCTTGTACGTAAGAATAAAACACCAAACAATGACAAAAAAATAAAAATTAGTCACAATATAACGAGAAGAAGAAAGTCAACGACGCAACAGTGAGCGTAAAAAAACATTTGTTGGAGCGATAGTCGTCATCTTAGGTATTGCTTTTTCGTACATACCTGTATACCGCGTCATGTAACACACCACAATAGAGCAAAAACATAAAATAGCTGAAAAACGAAGACTAGTACAGCTAAGACAAAGACTAAAAGATTTACACCGTTTCGTAGTATTCGTGAAAATTGGATGACGTTAATTCGTGAAAATTGGATGACGTTACACAACGTTCAACAGGCATACAATACCTGCAGTTGGGCCTGCGGTGTTGACGAGATCTTTTGGCAAGCGCTCCAGTTGTAAAGAAACATTTTATTCAAGAACATAGTTTTGTAACTCTCCAAGTCTGTTGAAGAGTTCAATACATCTACACGATAGCAACAGATGAGAACAAAAGTATATGATTTGGGTAACAGGTATGCAAACAATAAATAAAAACGGACATATTTCATCAGACAGGGAAGTGATCTGAAAATAAGTCGCACTAACTGTAGTGAAAGACCAAATGAGCTATACGAAGTCGGCACTGAAAGATTGAAGAAAGTAAATATATTCTACATGGCAAGAAAGTGTACAAGGAGCTGGTTGTATAGACCTGTTACCCAAACACAAGAGATTATACACAAACATAGCATTACAGTGGACGTGAGTTGTCATTCACTTTGTATCGTCTTTGCGGATCAAAGAACACGATAATTCGGTGCGCACGAATAAGACATAAAACAAGCATCTACACACCTGTTTCGAATATATTCACTTTCTGGCTCACTTCCTGAGACGATTGTTGACCAGGACTAAGAATAGGAAAGGTTACTTGCAACACATGCAACAAATTGAGAGAGTAGTCCGTCCGGAACTCCTTCGTCAACTGTTGACGAAAGTCCGCCATTGCGGCGTTGTACACGTACACTTGGTACTAACTTATGTGCTTACTTAACGTACGTTTATGCAAAGTAATCCAAAACGCAACGCTCTGCGCATTTATCAATGGATTTGTGTCATTCATTCATTCATTGCGGCGCGCGCGTTTCTATTGCCCAATTTTGGTTTTTTTTTTTTGGTTGTGTGGGTTTTTTTTTGCTTGTGTGGTTTTTTTGGGAGGAGGGTTTTAGAGGGGAAGGTATTTTGGCCAATAGCCAAAAAATGATGGTCGATTTTTTGGTTTTGGTTTTTTTTTAGGTTTTTGGGTGTTTTGGGTTTTGGGTTTTTTTTGTTTCTGTGAAGAGAGGACTCAGAGGGCGCCGTCCCACTCACACCATCTCCCCGGCCAACGACTCACAACGGCATAAAAAATTTAAAATATATATGAGTACGAAATAGATGCATCAGCGATAAACGGCAGCAAACGAAGCGTAACTAGCATTAAGTGTTACGTAGACGATATATATATATATATATGTTCCGAGAGGACAATCCTCTTAGATATACTTTCCTTCCTATTCGAATTTACTGTCCTCATAGATACACTTTTCTTTCTGTTCGGATTAAAAACTAAACAGCCAGTATGACTTTCTTTGGCTCGTCTGATTTCGAGAAGATTCTTGAAAGAGCGACAAGTGATGAACTTCTAGAGCCCGATCTGGCCATTAACACTGAATTATGCGATGTTCTACGTCAACGGGAAGTGAAAGCGACCACAGCACTCAACGCGATAATTAAGAAGATCGGGCAACGCAAGCCTATGGTTACACTACTAGCGCTAACCGTCTTGGAAATGTGTGTGAGTAATTGTGGACCATATTTTGCACGCGAGGTGGCTACTGAGAACTTCATGAATCAGATGAGAGAGTGGGCATTGCCAAGCTCTTTCAGTGAACAGATCTCATACCGATTGTTGGAAATTATTCAGAACTGGGCTGTTGGGTTTAAAGGTGATGGCGCTTATCAAAAAATCTTCGATACTTACCATCGCATGCGGATGGAAGGTATGTTTGCTGGAATCTTCGTATTGCGTACGTTATTGTAGAACCAAAGCATCAAGCTTAGTTGATAGAGATGTGTAGAAAACATGGACGATATTGCTGAGTCATAGAACATGAATTGTAACATATTCTGTGTATGTCATCTACATGTTCGCCATATTTCCTCGAATTTAGGTTTCCAATTCCCTGAATGCCGTGTGACTGAAGCGATGTTCCGTGTTGATCAAGCGCCGGAGTGGCTAGAGGGTGACCAGTGTTACAATTGTCGTACCTACTTTGGTCCCATTACACGCAAACATCATTGCCGCAATTGTGGTCAGATCTTTTGCAACTCATGCTCTTCATACGAAGCAGCTATACCAAAATATGGCTATGAGAAAGCAGTGCGCGTCTGTAGTGGCTGTCATACACTCCTTCAAAATGGCCAACACGATAGTAAATCAGGTATGAGGTGTAAGTCTGAGATTTTCTGGATTATGCCAGTTAATAGATTTATGACGGATAAACGCATGGTGCCTTTGTCGTTTTATATCACCTTGAATACGTAAACCGTTCTCTGTGTCCGAACTAGAACCCTGCTATATTGTTAGAGGTAGACGTAGTTAAAGCAACGAAATGCATTGCCTCAAAATGCAGTGCCTCAAAATGCAGTCTCAACGAGCGAGTATGGTAAGGTGGTAGGCGGAGGGGGTGAGGTACCGTCTTCCGCTGCTGAGGGAGAAGCTCTACGTCAGAGAGAGGAAGACGAGTTAATGCAGGCAATTGCTCAGTCTCTGCACATCCAGGAACTGCAAGAACAAAAAATAAAGGAACAGCAACGGTTGTACGAACAACACTCGTACGCTTCGACGGCTGCGTCAGGGTCCATGGATGATCATACACAAGAAAGTAGCGATGAAGATAGTTCAGAGGATAGTGATGTTGACAAACCATCATCTACGGACAAACAGAGGTAAGAGTTCTTGGGAGTGGTCAGATTTGTAGTGTTTTTGTTGATTTAATGCGTGCAATATAACCGCAATATTGGCCTAATTTTACGTGAGTCTATCAGTATAGCACAATATAGATTATCTTGGTTAGCGTACTTCCAATATATCCATAAATTTGAAGTCATAAATCCAGAGAGGAAGATAGTGACGACGTGGAGGTATCCAATCCAGATTTAGCTGCCTATTTAAAAAGTGCAAAGGATGCTCGTACCTGCAAATCTGCCAACCTTTCCAACAGCGCGAATGGCCAGTCAGAAACTGCAGTCGATCCTGTATCGCTTGCCTCTGTATGTACTAGCCTGCATTTGCGTTCCTCTGTAGCTTCTATTTGATAATATATTTGCCACTGTAGCATTTGTTTCTCATGTGCTGAACAACGTAAAAGTAAATCAAGTCGAGTTGACGCTCTGTGGCACTTTAGCGACAGCACACCAACGTAAAATGTTGACTTTCCGACAGATCGATCTATTATCACGTTTGGCAGTTCATACTGTTCCTGTGTAAAGTGGCATGCCATCTCGTAATTTCACGTATGTGATATGCGATGTCAATTCGAATGTCGTTTATGCATCCATCCCCTCTATCCCACTAGGTACAAAGCGGAAATGAGTTTATGGATCCAGACGATTCCTTAATTCGAGGTCTCGGGGCGAGTCTTAAGCTATTCGATAGTAAAATGAAGAATGCGCAGGCTCTAAATCGAAATGTGAAGATGGATAGCACAACTCAGGTATGTTTCGAGCAGCGTTTCTCTTGAATTGATAACTTTCCATGGGCGTTGCACTTCGTATATGCTGGGAAGCAACATTCTACTTATCATTTTGTATTTTTCTACCTGTAACCAGTCTCTAAGGACTTCACTGTTGGCGATGCAACCACAACTATTGAATGCAATGGAGAGAAACGATAGCGAAAAACGTAAGTTTCTTTGCTTGTTGAGCCCAGAGTTGCTCAGAGGAGTTAATGTACATAGCTCCAAATAGATACAACTATATTACCGATTCTGTTAATCGGTTGTGAGTCGGAACACTGTACTAATCACCATGTTGCTCCATTTCTTTTCTTATATTGGATAAAGTTGTACTTCTTGAGGTGCGGGCAAGGGTGCAACGCATCATTGATACAAGAAACAAATTGATAGAAACACGTAGAAAACACCGAGAAGAACAGGAACTACTGGAACGGATGCAACTTGAACAGAAGTTAAAGTTAATGCAACAGCAAGAACAGTATCAGCGCTATCAACAGAATCAGTACCAAATGCAGGTGTGTCCTTGGTATCCATAGCTTATTATACTGATAATTTAAGTCAGCGTCATGGTGTTGAAGTAATGCTAAGTTATTGTCTCCTCGTTTGTGGCGCTTTCCTGTGCCAAGCAGTTCGCAAGCAACACTTACCTGCCGTATGGAACGACAGCTCCTGGCGGACCTGCACCTCATGGTTTAATACCACAACAGTATAACGGTCCTCCCCCTCCACAGGAGATATTGCAGTCGCAGGAACATGTTACGTACCACGAGTTAAATGCTGTAAGTCAGGTTGTCTGTACACGCATCCAGTCCTATTGTCTCTGAGGCGTGTCGTTATATCTGGTTAGTGGTTATTACCTTGCCGCTATATCTGTAGTTTCCAGGTCTTCTGAAATGAAATTCCCAAGTTTAACTTGTTGCAGATCGTCAAGCACCATACTATGTTCGCCACTTCCATATAGCAGTTCTTAATCTTGTTTAATCCTGTTGATGTGTAATGTCTACTCTGTATTTTTTACTTGAAATTGTGCACGAAAACTAGCATTATGCGACAGTACATTAACGAATTTATCTATCCATTGTATTGATCTCGCATCGGCAGCAAGACTCAGGTCAATCGAACCAAAGTTACCTGGATGGACAACTTGCGCCACCGCAGCAAGTACAGCAGCGTTCAATAGTACATTCGCAAATCAATCCTTTCCAAGAACAATCACAATATGTTAGTAGTGCGGAAACGATTCCTCCGATGCAAATAGCCGCATCACAGCCACAGCCCGTTGTGGCAGAAGCAGAGCTGATATCTTTTGATTAGCATATCGTTGTATGTCGCAGTCAGAGTTATTTTCACAATGTATATAAAGTACTATGTATTACTCATTATTCACTTCTTAATAGTTTTTCTTTGTAGAAATGAAGTAGTTCTGACAACCAAGAGTTTAAATCTAGATGCCATCACACTCTTTATTTGTCTGCTTTTGAAAAATAAGGTTGTATTGTTCTTGTACGAATATACAAGTGGCATATAGGGCGTCTCTATCGTTTGCACTAACGCCCTAACAACCCTTAGCACCCTTCCGGGAGCCCCTTCTAACTTTGAAAAATACATCTTTAAATTTTGAAAGGCCATTTGTGGAGCTTGATTTGGAGTGGTGTATCTTTTTCTCTTTGCATTTCCCAACAGTAGATACAACTTTGGCACTCCCGACAGCGGATGTGGACATGTCCAAACTTGCCGTTTTAGAATTATAGTCGTCTCCTGGAAGTGATCTTGTGGCACTCGTTTGGGAAATAGAGTCAAGAACGACGGTCGTTGCCATATCACGGTCGTATAGTCCCTGATTAGAGTTGGACTTCGTTGTTTGTAGTCCTGGTAATTGTGTGCAAGAGTGTGTGGCAATATTTGGTAGACAATCACTTACAGAAAATCTACAAGAGCTGCTCTTAGTGCATAAATCCGACACGCTACGATTTCCTGGTCTTGGATTGTCGTTTTTGCAAGCTGATAAAATATCTGGCGAAGAACTAGCAGAAGCGTTAGAGATACCCGAATCATTCGTGCTAGTCGGACTAGATATTGGAGACGATTGCATATTGGCTGATGGTACTCTTCGTCCCTCAACCAATCTCACGGCTGCATCCAAGTCTGTATAATCCACTTGCACATTCCTTAACGCTCTCTCATTCGCTGTGGCGATACCATTATATGATTCGTTAGCTGCCTGGCTAGACAGATCGCTGAATGAGTTTCTGTAGCGATGGGTAAGACGCACACGGCAAGGGGAAAGATTATCGATGTTGGACAACCAATAGTCACTGGAAAAGCCTACTGTGTCTCCAAAAAACGACGGCTGTGTTGAAGGAATATTTTCTCCCTCTTCCTCCATGCAGCTGTCGGAACGTGTATTTCCCAGTTGTATTTGTTGATGAAGAGATCCTTTTGTATGCTTAAGCTGCTTTAGAGATCCTTCTGATTTCGCCCTTGGCTGCCCTTTGAGACTCTTCTCCATTGAAGATGAAGTCCACAGCTCGGCCTCTACGAATGTGGACTTTCTCTGCTCGTCTAGAATAGCGAAGCTAGGCCCAAGGGGAGATACTGTGCGGGAGACGCGGCTATTGGGACTCGTTGCACCACTACCGCTACTACTATCACTGCTTATAGGACTACATACCCCACTACTACTACCTGCACTCGTCGATAAACTGTTCGAACAACTACTATCTTCTCCCAGAGTAAATCCATTACGTTTGAGACCACTGGAAGTTGAGCTATTATTCCGGCAAAATGAAACTGATGAGGCTCTCCGTGCAACTTGATTTTGATGTTGTTGTCTAAGGCTTGACGACATTTTCTTACCGAATGTACTACTTTTAACCACGTTTTTGGACGAACCAACAGCTGATGGACTGTTACTATTTAAGCTAAGGACTGCAAAAGACGATGTTGATTTCGCGCGCGTCGTGAGCTGCATACTACTCCCCGACATATTTGAGGAGCTGAAATCTGTCGTTGCCCACCGGGCTAATTGTTCTTTGATCTTTTCATCGGTTTCTTCAAAAGAAGTAAAATCTAATTTAAGATCAGAATTTGATGTTTTTGTCGCAGAAAGAGTTCTGGCGAGGTGTTGCACTGCAGGAGCAGACACGGCCCGTTTGAGGCCGCTGAAGCTACTACGATGATTAGTTAGTACTTTTGTCGACTTCTGCTTCGCTGTAACCCTGGACTGGTCCCGATGACGTGCCACTTGGCGTGCAATAGTATAGAACGCAGCACTGACATTCATGTTTTTTCGCGCACATACCTCGAAGAACTTGTCACGTCCTACCATCAGAGTATCTGCCGTCTTTAACCCGTCAAGTCGAGATACAACCTTCTTGTCTTCGAGAATTCCGTCCGAACGCAAACCAAGTAGTACAATTGGGAAGGTATCGGGTATGTCCAAACTCCACATCAATTTAAACAAATCGAACACTACTCTAAGAGATTCTGACGAGTCGACCGCATAGCACAACAGAACTCCGTCTACGCCGGATATTGTATTGGATATACGCAGCCTTCTCAACGAGTCCATGCTGCTTTCGAACCCCTCCATATCATGTATTTCCAGGGTTACCTTTTTTTTGTCTAGATGTATAGTCTTGTATCGTACATCGTCAACTCCTGACAGATTCTCTTCACAGTACATACCAGTAATGAATCGTGCAACCAAGGTAGACTTCCCCACCCCCGGCGCTCCAAGTACTGCAATAGACAAATAAAGATCATTACACTTACTATAATCCTTAAAGTTAAGCGCGGGCGCCATTGTTTAAATGTCTGTAAGAAATGTGTGTCTATTTTGTTGTGGAGGCCATAAGGTCATCCGCACGAGTATCCGTCAATGTTAGTAGTGAAACTAGTGTTCGCAAGTGGATGTACTTTCGATATTAAGTGTGTGTGTATGTTATGTGTGTGTTATCACGGTGGATGTTGAAGCCGTCTATTATTCCTCTAAAATATAAACCTCTAAAAGACCTATTAGACTATGATTTTTTATGTGTGAAAGGTAAGTAAGTGTATTTGCTTTGTAACATACATACACACAAAAAAAAAAGTAAAAGAGCGGTGATATGTGAATGAATGGGTTTCAAATGACATGACCTTTCAAAATGGAAAATGATCACTTGTGATAACCCAATCAAGGGAGACACGTAAACTGCCTTTGTTTCATTGGACATCATCACCCTATTTCTATGTCAGTGTATACATATCATGACTGCAATTGGTACGAGTTTTGTGAGATTTGGCCAATCAGTAGCCTCTATAATGTATTTAGAATGCATCTATGACTATGGCGAGTTTTTTTCATCCGATTTTCATACAATTTTCACGCGAAAAAAACCTTCCACGAAAAAATTGCGAAGAAGAAGAAGAAATTAAAATGCAGTGGACTCACCAGTGGCATGTAACCAATCCAAGGCCTGAATTCTATATGATAGGGTGATTTGTGCTGGACCCAACATTTGGTGTTCATACGTAGGACCGGTGGTGGGGTGGCCCGTGACGATAAATAAATTTCAAAAGCTCACTCACTCACTCACTCACTCACCAACCATTGTTCTCATGTTCTATGGCAAAAAACCACGGTTGCAACTTTGCTTCATTGCCGAACAACTGAGGATTGCGGGTCTATTGGGTGCGTGTTTAGTTCACCAGTAGTTTCGTTGTATAAATGTATAAACCTGTGTGTGTGTGTGTGTGTGTGTGTGTGTTGTGTGAGTGTACGTACCAACTCAACAACAAGCACGGTAGAACCATGTCAAAAAAAACTGAATCTTGAACTGCTTTAGCCCCTTCCCGGATTCTTCTTCACTATGGAGAGAGAATCTTCTATAAGAATGTTGTAGAATTTGTTGGAATGTTTGTTACATGTTACTTCTACATAAAACATGAAGTTTCTCACTTACAACTTTGATCAACAAAATACGAAAATAAACGTAACTTTTACACTATTTTTTACCTGTGCTCCTATCATTGAACTACGTCTCATACTCTGGTACTTTACATGCTTGACCTAAACAAACGTAAAACACATATATTCAGATAGTTCATTAGGGAAACAATTATATATGAGGTGCAGTATTATAATGTATCCTGCATTCCGTATCTTAATCATTACTCATTTCAAGCTATTGCTAGACTTAAACATTGGATGGTAAGGTCGTTTACGAATAAATTCTAAAAACTACTCTTGAGTTGGAATGACACTATCTGTAGCTGTAATCATGTATTTAACCAACTATAGGGAGAACAACTTCATATAAATATAATCAATAAATGACGTTGTAGGATGCACTGTACCCTGAACAAAGTCTGGATTATCATTACATTGAGAACTACTGATAGATAAACACCAAATCTTAAAGTAACATCTGCAATACTGATTACAGTCGACTTGCAGTATGACAACTTGACTGCAAATTGAAAATTGATGAATATTCATATTTATTGCCAACTGTTATTACTTGGTACGTACAATGCACAACTCACAATAGAATTTTCCTAAATAAGCGCCAATATATAACATGAACATATTATTCTAAATAAGCTTGACGAAACAACCAAATACACCTGTATCGTTCAGGTGCAATGGCGTTTTTAAGTCTGAACATGCTATGTCTTCGAACGATATTTACAGTACCATTCTTAGACTGACATTGAAAGTTATCTTTGCAAGAAATCGATGAACGTACAAAAATAGAACAAAATTAGCACATGACCAGATTTTACAATATATATGTATCATGTGTAAAATGGAATAAAATACACTTTTTGTATGCGTTGAAGGGTGGAAGGATTATAGGCAGAGAATCTTTGTTTTGATTCTGAAATAATGAAATATATCATTGAACATTTGGAGGAAGAGGTCGGCAAGTGGTGTGTATGTGAGTACACTCACATGGCTGAGTGTGTTGGTGCGGACAATCTTATTGTGTCGAATGTTTCTGCAGAGGATTCGGAACGTCTACCGTTGGAAAACGTAAAGAAGGGTAAGATAGACATGATTTGTTATGAGACATGAGATTGTATTGTATGCTCCAACGTTTGAAACAAACGCTCACACAGATTCGCTTTATATTGCAGTATCACAGCGTTGCAATGAACTAGGATTCGATCCGTCCCGTGTTTGGTATGAAATGTGAAACGTTTATCTTGGGTTTCTTTTCAATAGGTCATTATTTTCCTACACACTAATCCCATTCCTTGTTATTTCCGCTAGCTTACTCGATCTACGTGCTGAAAAAGAGCTTTCACCCGAGGACGCTACTGAATTTGATGCTGTTGTTTTCGGCGGGATTCTGGGAGATCACCCCCCTAGAGACCGAACCGGTTGCCTGAGAACGTAAATATCTACAAACTTGAGTCGCGTATTCCACATTTCGTGTATATCTTTCAGAGGTTTACGCTTTCGTAACTAGGTTTCTTGAATGCGCTATGGGGTACTCATTTTTTGCATTTTATAATATCTCCCATCTGCGCAGACATGGTTTTACAACTAGAGTTCTTGGGAATCGCCAGATGTCGACTGATACAGCTGTACTGGTTTGCAAGACCATTTTAGAGGTGACTATATTATTCTTCTTTTCGCCGATGTATGCGTTCCTTTATTCGTCGTTTTGTTGACTAACTTTGCTCCCATTTGTCTTCTATTGTTGTTTAAATCAGGACGGTAAAAAGCTATCGGAAATTGAATTTTTAGACGATATAGAACTCAAAACGGGAGAATTAGATACAACACTTCTTCCGTACCGTTACGTAGCCACGGAAAGCAATGAACCGTTGCTTGCGAACGGATTGATTGAGATTTTGCGTGACGATGAGGAAAACTGTTTATTTTAGGAGAACTATGTCAATAGAATCCGTTATTTTATAGCAACTGTTATTTTATAGCAACCGTTATTTTAAACAATAAACAAATGAACATAAAGAGTCTTCAAACTTTGCAATTTAATTTATTAATTTCTCACCGAATCTAATCCTGCTATCGTTGAACAACCCACGTGAAAAGAATACCAACAGTGGCAGAACCCCATATAAACGCATCCTCTTGAAATATACATAAATAAAAGAGAGAAGTGCGTATTGAAGGCAATGATGTACGTTATCATTTATATCGCCCGTGTCTTATTGATATTGTGAGAATTGATTATCTTGCTTGATCTTTTAGCTTCCATTCTTCCCAGACTCGCTGTGCCTCGTCATAGTCGTCGTACTCATCCTCAAGTTCATCAAGTTTTTGCATGTGGCGTTCGAATCTCTGATCCTCTGTTTCGCCTTCTATCGTACCTGACAAGGGTGTGTCGTCGGTTTGCTGCTCAAAGTCTGACTGAGATGTTGGAGTGCTATCGGAGTCATCATCCACTTCTTTGATCGCAAGGGAATCTAACGCTTCTTTTGGACTTGAAGAAACCAAACGATCTTTGCGTATATTAATCTCGTCCGCAATCTCATCATTTTCCTCCTCTTCCTCTAACAATCGTATGTATTCTTCGGCCTGGGGTGGGGCGTCTTCTGGCATCGCAACAGTGTTATGTGGGGCGAAATAGGGACTTTGTCGAACGTACGCATCCAAGATCCTCTCATTTCTGATTGTCTTCTTTTGCTTTAAACGCCTTTTGTCTTTTATAACCTTGTTGGATTGTTGTGACATTGAACGTACAACCATAGAGCTTGGGTAAACATTATGCACAAGTGAGTTAACAGCATGCGGGCGTGTAAACGAGGGCATCAAAACCATACGTGACGAAGTCCTCGTGAGATACATGCCAAGCACGAGGTGGGCCATCGTTTTTAGATGTGTATGTATTCCAAGTCAGTAGTGAATAAGACCTTATTAGATATGTATGTATTATTCCAAGTCAGTGGTGAACAAGACGTTATTGGAAGTGTTTGTATTCTAAGTTAGTGAACAAGAAGCGCACGAGTTATACAGTAGTAGTCATTTGAGTTTGGTCTTGCATGACGAAAGGCCCTAAAAATTACCCCTGTAAAGTGTCAAATTGACCTAAAAAAACACTTGTTTTTATACACGTTTTGTCACAAGTACTTATGAAAGCATTGCCCCCAAGTGTATATTAAAACCTATACCATTGCAGTGCTGAACAGATTAAACAAATAGAGTCATGGCGGCGCGTGTGGCTGATCTCGTAGCACGACTGAAGAATGGCTATCGTGCTTCACTGTCATCTGTTATGGTGGAGAATTCGCTTCTTAACAAAGCGATTTTAAATTCGTTATGGAAGGAGGGTTACATCAGCGAGTACAAGATTAACGAACCTAGTAAGTCAGAAATGAAATAGTTTAACAATGTGCTGTAAGGCGAAATCTTTAAATTGAGGCTCTCGCCTTTTTCTTGTCAAAGCAATATTCGAATTTTTCATGTTTTGCATGTGTATGTTTTACGATTCTTACATCATTTCTTCTTCATCGTTCACAGCGGATAAGGAGGCTCAAAGCATGAGCTGGAAAGATGCACATGCGCCGAGTAATCTACGTAATATTGACGTGTCATTAAAGTATCGAGACAGTCGGCCAGTGGTGAATGATATATTTATTGTGAGTAAACCGGGACGGCGTAAATTTGTGAGCTTTGAGGTATGCGTATGATCAATTTCTGTAGAGTATTGGACGTTTGGAGGTGTTACTGTATAACTGTGGCACAACAAAGTGAGCACTTATATTTCTTACAGGAAGACACGTGTATCATGCTTATTGAGAGTAATGCTGTGCTGCCTGTTAGATTAAGAATGAATTATCATTTGTGAGTGTTTGCTTCCATAAACCGATGTGATTCTTGCTTGGGTTGTTTGTCGGTTCTAGGATTGCGCGCATCAGTTATGCACCCTCGTTTCCCCGGACAGCAATGTTATGGCTTGTCATGCTATTTTTGGATTATGTTAGTAAGGATTATTTATGGGTGTTCATATCCTTGAACGCAATGTTATTGTTACTTGTGCCTTTGTAGTGAAACAAGCAACCAGTTCACTAGATTTCCGATTGTTTGTTAATTGTTTCAGCGTTGGGTGATAGAATTATTACTTCTATTTCTACTTACTACTAAAAATTTTCGCAAGGAGTACGGGGGTTGAATGTACATTGCTCTATTCCGAGTATTATTTATTGCAAGCTTCATAGCTTGTATGTTGACCACGTTTGTCAGAGTAGCTCAAAGTTATCTGCCTGTTGTTGCTCTGCTCCTACATTCCTCACAGTGTTCTTTTTTCTTTGAATGATTTCATATTTTCGTGTTCAGTACAGAAAGTCAATATTTGACTATGTTCGTACATTTCTTGCTCGAACCGATTGAAAGTAATACATAATGCTATGAAGTTCAAGAATATGTACAGCATTCAAATAGTAATGTTCATACTATGCCGGTCCTTGTTTTTACCCTTTTAGGAGCTCGCAGTCACACGAATGCATGGTGGCCTGGGCGTATACATTGTGTCATCAAGTGAAGGTGTTATGACTGACGCCGAAACCTTACGTAAGCGTGCAGGAGGAGAATTGTTGCTCGGGGTGTATTAATAAACAGACTTGTAGGATTTCGGAAACTCGTTTTGCTTTGCCCTTGTTGAATGAAGCCGTCCTTTATGTGGTTAACACCATAAAAGTTAAACGGACTGCCTCGTATTTATACTTTATTCTTTTAACGTACACATACCAACGTTGAAATTGTAAACTTGGAATTAAGAGTTTCTGGTGACGTACTATGATAACATGAAGGACACTCAGCTTAGAATTACTTTGTACTTGTTATGTTGGCCAATGCGGTAGACCGGTAACGGGTATCGCGAACATGGCATAGAAGATCGTCTTCAATACTACTAATTATAATAGAGCAAGCTACTTCTCGGTCGTGCTCATGAGTGGCTCTAACACGTTGTCTTCTGCAAAAGGCAGTTCATCATTTCTCAGCACTTGGAAACAGTATAGAACCTACTTTTTCTTGTGCAAATCCTCATTTATGTCCTGCCCGGGATGCTGAACCATCCACTTCTTCTCCTCGTACGCCAAACGTCTTGAGAACATGTCAATATCCGATGTGTTCGAGGTTTTGCTACTGAAGGGGGCAACCGCACCAGCGGCGATCAGCGCACCGAGAGTGATCGCTTGCGATTGTACGCGAGCATGGAATGCCTTCACCGTGGGTGTTAGATATGGATTGCTGTAAGAATACGTGAGAGAACCGGCTACACCGACAACCCATGCACTGGCAACTAAAGCAAATCGGTTGTCAGCTAACCAAGACTTCCAATCATCGCTTACGTTCTTCTCTACTATCACCTTATTCTCCAATACTCCTTCCGCATCATGCAAGGAGTGTCGTTCTCTCTCCATCATAACAACCTGCTCTTCAGCATATAAGACGGTCGTTACTACTATCGGACAGATCCATATCGCCGCTTTGAAAGATGGACGAATGTTACGAAACCAAGCGTTAGATTTGTTCAATGCAAGTACCGCGAGAGACGAGACAGCCGTGGATGCAAAACAAGCTTTAATACCAGCTGAGTAAACGCGCTTGTTCAACTCATCTAGCTCATCTTGCTTTACCAAAGCTTTCATGGTTTTTGACGTTGTGCAGAAGAACCGAGTTATGTATGTTGCATCGAAATCGTGTCGATTGAAAAGCTATAGTGAGTATAAGCATTTTTATTTGTAACCTTATTCAATACAGACGGAAAAGACCCCGATCACCCCTTTTTTCTTATGGGCAGGGGTGGCACATCAAAAGGCTCCTCCGTACTACTGTTAATAGTAGGGAAAGGACTAACTGACTGACTGACCGACTATACAGTAAAATAAAGCATAGTATGAATGTATGTATGCAGTCCATTCTATTCACCATATTGGGGAAATATAAATTTTCAGGTTTTTTTACATTTTTAATAGAATCTATGGGAGAATCAGAAGTATATGTACATGCCAGAATACAAAGTTGAATCACAAGGCTACTTTCGCAGCTATCTTTGTTTCTTCTTTTTCCACCTTATATTTTCTCGAGGTTACATGGTTTGATAGCAGTCTATTCATTTCGAACATGGACATGGAATCAACACCAAACACATCTTTAAACTCCTGTTGAATAAAGATTAAAGTGGCTTAAACACCATTCATATTTTATCGTAGTTTACAGTAAAAAAAGTAGCAAAGTTGAACGACCACATTGCTTACCTGATCACATATTATAATTCTCTTGTTGGACGGATCCTGAAGTTCTCGCTGTCGGATGAGTACCCACAGCTGTTTGACCACTCCCGTTCGTGACATCTATTGACAAGTAAAACACAAGAGAAAAACTCAATATGCGTTTTTACAGTAGGTATCAATCACTCTTGCATCTTGTCGAGAAATTCCTCATTAGTATATAGTGAGAATACTACCATTGATTAGACCATTACATCAGGTTGAAGTATTGACGAGAAGTTATTTTTCGTACGAAAGTAACAAATATATACATGAAAAACATCTACAAGAACACAAAATGTAGCTTGCCTCAGTTTCTCCGCCCATAAGTTTTGACATTTTCTCAGATAGGATTTGTGGTGCACTCAACCCAGTCATTCTCGGAGGAGCTAGAGGATCTCTCTCTTTCATTTTTCTTTTCTTGACCGGGGGTTTCACGGTGGCGTTCTTCGCAGAAACCTTTCGTTTCGCTGAAGTTCTGTTTTGCATTGGTAGTTGATAAGGAGAACACAATTTATTTCTTGTATAGACAGACTTCTAGAAAACATGGTTGAACATTGATGAGTAAATATTCTGACAATTGGTACATACTTGGAGTCAACTTTTGCAGCAACCCGCTCTGTGGAGCGTACCCAAGTAAGAAAAACAAATTGCATTCGAGTCAATTTCATGAAACGGCAAAACTATGAATGAGAAAATTAAATGGGTAGATCGCGGCAGTAGATGAAATAGAGACAAGAAGTGTGCATCAAAACGATAGATGAACAAAACATACCAGCCGAATCGTCTGATTCTGAGGTCTCGTTCATTGCGCACACACATTCCTGCAAAAGTTTCTTGAACAGGTCTTTCTGGTCTGTTATGCTTGTACCTGAGTAGTACCAATAAAACAGCCAAACTTAACACTTGACTAGTGTAAAATACTCCACACCGTTTTCAAATATTACCGTTCGCTCTAAACACACGCCGAACACATGCCATTTTCAATTCTGTTGGGATTAACAAAGCCAGAGCTAGAACGAAACCGACATAACGAGGGAGAATGAAACTTTTTCCAAACAAGTAAAATACAGCACATACTGTTTAGTAACAATTACATACCAAGTTTTATCTCTACTTTTTCTCTGATAGCCCTTCTTCCTGTAAGAGCTAGATCCACTCCAACAAGCGCTTCTGCGAAGGTAAGCGTTGGAAAATAAATATGTTACGATTTAAATACGATTTAATCTGCTAGAAAGTAGAAAAATGGTTTGCTTTAAATTTCGTCGCAAGTCGGTGGGACTCTTGATGCTAATCACGGGACGACGAGTAGTAATGTTACCTTTAATGGCCGTGGTCAATGAATCTTTGGAAACACCCATTCTACGATATATTGGAAAACTATATATCAATGAATAATCAAAACTGTTTGGATGATGTTACATCGGCTGATGGTGACCATGTATTAAACAGTTTTTTTTCCATCTCTAATCCAACAGAGAACTACACTGTAAAATGAGGTAAAAAGTATAATTCATTTTCGCTATGCTGGGCCACAAGGTATCAAAGGTATATCATAGTGCTAAAATTTTGTATGATTTTCGCTTTCTTTTTTTAACGTACCTACAAGAGTTGGAAGCGTTCCTTTCCTGAAAAAGATTTCTCAAGTTAAAGAACAATGCTTAACTTCTATCGTAACTACTTACTACTTGCTTGCCAAGGGCGTTAAAAGTAGATGTTTTAATGTTCTTTTTGGCAGCTGTAACTTCAACTTGAGATTAAAGAAGAGTAAATTTAAATTCGAAGCTGGAATCCGAATGAATGAATGAATTTGAAACCATTTCGCACTCTCTCCTACTAAATTTGTTTGTTTTGTTTTGTTTCCTTGCACCACAGTATTTACATAGTGTATCCGACTATAGCATATACGACAAGACTTATTCCAGCACACAATCGACTCGGTTTAGATAACGGATGTAAAACGCCGAAAAACATTTGTACAGCGATGACACACACAAAAAAAGGGTTTAAATAACACTGAAGGCCATATGTACACATATATTAGTCTCAGACTTTTTATTAATTCCTAGATATGAATATATTACAAATTTACTGGACCGCTTACTGGGCGCATAGCCTTTTGTACTTGATGCCATGTGATTCCCAGCATGTAAGTCAACTTACTACAGGAAACAAACAGGATAGTGATGCCAGTTCATTCACTACACGGTGCATTTTCAAAACATGAAACTAATGGCAGTGAATTAAGGTAGAGCGAGGCCACTCATTCACTTACTGCCTCTTCGTTGTTAGTTAGTTATATAGAGGTATAGACAGTAACCAACACATTTTTTGTCAACTGCTGACCTCGTCGCAACATTTATTTATGTTTCTATTTTTAGATTTCCTTGAAATATTTCTGTATGTAAAAACTTTCAAAACAACAAAACTGCTTAGTGACGATATCTTGATCTAGTTGTAAGATGATACAGTTTTTACTTCTTTTCAGTCGAGTTGGGAAGATTCGTCTTCAAAAATGGTACCAACAGTACACCACAAAGGAAAGAAAGCGGCTAATGAGAGAGATGACCACTCTTTTGTTGAATCGAAAACCGAAAATGAGCGCGTAAGTTCGTGACACCAAGATTGACCACTCCAACGTAGTTTCGATCTTATCGTGTGCCTGATATTTCTTCAACATATATTTAAGTATAAATCTGTGTACTGTTCGTGAATAGAGCGATCTGACTATCATTCCGATATTATACGAACGAACTGCACTCCACAGAAAAGCATCGATTTTCATTATCGTGGCCATTTACCTCGTGCTGTATTCACACAGTTTTTACTCTTACCAAGTTATTGCTTCACGGTGAAATCCAATGACATTTATCAGCTGCTGTAATAAGCATGATCTTAAAAACCAAAAAGACTAATGTAAAGGTATTAGCTTGGGTTGTAATTGAGTGGTGTTTCAATTTACTCATTCTACGCTCAAAACGTTGTGGTTAATCACAGATTTATCGAATATAAAGGACAGAAGATCGTTTACAAACGGTACGCTTCTCTGCACTTTTGCTTCGCTATCGAAGAAGATGATAATGAACTTCTTACTTTGGCAATTATTCATCGGTTCGTGGAGCTACTTGACAAGTATGTTGTCTACGATATGTCTACTATGCTTCTCGTGCGCTATTTGATGATGAGAACTTCTAAACAAGGCGCAGTATGTAAATATTGCCGCCTAGCGATGAGAAATCTAGCCAAATCTTGCAGCTCGTGTTACTTAAAAAAATGTTCTATGTTTATGGCTGCCGTGCTGACTTTTTTTTTTTGCTCATCTACAGATATTTCGGCAATGTTTGCGAGCTGGACATTATTTTCAATTTTCACAAGGCGTATTATTTGTTGGATGAAGTTATTCTAGATGGCCAGTTTCAGGTTGGTTGGTTTCGAGTGTTAGGTTGGCCATAATGAATTTAGCTGTCGTATTTGTATTGACTGGTTGTATCTTTTCCCTGTAGGAATCGTCCAAACGACTGGTTTTGAAAGCAATCGCAGCGCAGGATAACATGCAAGCAGAAACGGATGGTCGGGAGAGCCTCAACAGGGATCTGTTAGAGAACAAGCCAAAGTAATACAAGCTTACTTGTATCTACTCAAGTTTAAAGTTATGAGTAGTCTGGTTATGGTAGAGCGAGGTTGCATAGAACCGCTAGTTGGTATTTCAAGTATCCTTGGATGCACGTGATTTAAGCTACGGAACACCAAATTTATCGAACATGTAAGAGTGGTGCAAGTATATAGTGATATAATTACGTCAAAAATTACTATTTCTAATAGACAACGAGAATAAACATCTGCGACGAGAATCGTATACTCTCTCGAGTTTTAATAGTATTGCTTAAAACAATTTTTTTTTGACTAGAAGTATATTTTCAAGTAGTTCCTAGTCGCTGTCAGAATCGCCTCCATAATCCACTAAGGCCGAAGAATTGGGTAATATCTCGTTAACATTTACCTTATCACCAAGCAACACCTCCCCGATTTCTGAAAGATCCTTCTGTGGAGAGGAGACTGAGCCTATACATACAAACACACGAAAGGACAAGTATTCCAAGAAAAACACACAGAACAAATGTAGAAGAACCGCGGAAGAATGGAGAGCACGCACAGTGATAAATACACCAATTCCATTAAAATATTATATTATGTTTTAAAATAAGTCGAAATTAGTCTGCAAATAAGAAATGAAGGTAGAGATGCAAAAAAACCAAATCGAATTTTCAATAGAACAGCACGCAGTAATAATCAAGAAAATATGACAATACGGAGAGTTAATTTGCTTTGAAAAAAATGCACAGTACCGTATTGATGATCATTAGTAGTTGGCGAACCAGCTTTTGGAACCTGAGTAGCCGGATTGCAGACTTTCTCCTGGAAACGACGACGTTTCAGATCATTACAATGTGTGCTGTCTAAAGGTAGCGGAATGTTAACTACAGCTTCCTGGAATTTGCGTTTTTCTCTATGATCAGACTGTACATATGATGGAGACGGAATTTCTGATTGCGTTACATGAATCTGTGAATGATTGTTCCTTCCACATCGCACAGGATGTACTGGAGGTTGTCCTGTAGAAGGACAAGGAAGACTTTGTGGTTCAGCGTGAGGCGGTCTGCACTGAGTCGACTTCTTCGTAGGGTTTACATCTGATCGTACGTTGGGGCATGGGGCAGAGCGAAGGCAGTCAACTGTACTATCAACTGTACTATCAGCTCGTGAATCTAATGATGGTATTGTGGGTGGTGGTGGTGGCGGTGGTGGTCGGAATTGGGAGGCATAACTTGAATAACCCGTTTGGCTGGCATGCTGTGAGGGATAAGTGGAATTTTGTGGCATTTGCGCGGGATTTGGATACGGATTATACCCATAGTTTCTAGATCCTATAGTGTTGTATTGACTGCCAATGTTCTGGGTTTGTTTGAATATTTCTAGTTGGTTCTTGACACTATCTCTCAGATTTTCACAAAGCTTTTTCGCCTCTTGCAATCCTGTTGTAGTTTGGTGGCTGACAAAGATATGAAGAGCTTCAAAGGCTTCTTTTCCGGACGTTGGTTCCAAGTATCCAGAACCTCGACCTCTCAATATAAGCGACGAATTTGTTGAATGTGTTATATGGTCAAAGTAAGAGTTGTTTGGGCCCTGAAAAATTGTGAGAGATATGAGATTTCTGTAAAAAGCTATACACTTGAATTATACATATAGAATCAAGTAATACGAACACAAATTAAATACTATCGACAGGTTCCGAATCACCTACTTTCAAATTGTCCATAACGTCGAACCCAGGAACGCTCGTTAGGCCAATATACACCTTCTCTTGTTGACGAAAGCTCTACAAACCACAAAAAGATTGCAAAATTAGTTTGAGTAGGCAGAAAAACATGGTAAGAGTTTTGCAGCCTGGATAGAGGCCAAGCGACTACTACAATACGACTTCTATCAGTACTGTTGTTCTTCTGAGAGCAACAAAAAAGTTATAACACGGCAACAAAAAACTATGTGACTGACAAAAAACATACAGGTACGTGCTTAGGTTGAACTGGTGGCCTTGACGTGGCCACAGTTACCGGTAGTGGAAAGCGAGGTATACTGGAAAGGGCGTCATCTGAATCCCTGATTGTTGTACCAAGTATAGTTTCACTAGTTGGATGATTTGTTGGGCTATGATCTTGGTATGAGTTCAATACTGGAACTTGGGAACGGTTGGAGGATCCACCATTAATAATTCCGTCGATCTTTTCCATGACTAGTTGCATAGCGTGTTGAGATGGTGCAACAATTGACAGATAAAGAGGTCTAAAGCTGTGTACTTGCGCAGCGTCTTGCGGTGGAATGTACTTTCCTTTTACTGTCAATACTACTTTATATTCTCTAGCCAGTTGTTCCTGAAAGGACGAACGAGTAAGCATTGCCCTGACAGCGCTAGAAGTATGGTTGATGTTTACCTCTCTTGATACTGATTGAGGGGACGTTGAAGGTGGTGGTTGTAAATATGGCTTTATCCCAGAAATCACGGGCATGACCTCGGTTCGTTTCTTTGTGTTTAAACTAACTCCTTTTGCAGCCAACATCTTATTAATACGAGCGGCAACCGCTGTGGCCGCTACCAATCCTTGATCACTCTTTTGTTCAGACATATTACAAGTACGCTCTCTAGTAACGAGCGAGTTAAGACAGCTTAGTTAAATATGTAGAAGGTGAGGCGAGGAGATGTGTAGGGAGGTGGGGGGCAGGGGGGTTGTTACACAGCTAAGCTAGCTACTGTTTCAGACATTATAAGTGTGCTCTCTAATAATGAGAGAGTTAAGACGTATAAGTAGAGTTAAGTATTTAGGTACACAGCTAAGCTGTGCACACAAAAATAAAACACGTTTTTGTAAAACTAGTTTTTAGTGCGTGTGTCAGTAAGTAGTGTATTAGTTAGTTATGAGGGAAACTTTTTTTCGATCGGTGGAAATTAATTTCGTTCGCGGCAAGATCAACTATAGTAGTGACCATTGATTGGATTGAAACTAAGTTATCGTTCGACTTTTCTTTCACTCGCCTGAAGTCCTTCTTGACAATACTGTACGTACCTATAAAAGGGTTCGCTTCTGGCGTTCAAGAAGACTTGTGTTGTATGTTGTGTGTTGTATGTTGTGTGTTGTGTCGCGTGTTGTCTGTGAATTAGTATGTCAAATCAGACCATGTCGACCATCGCAATCAAGTCAACTACCACATCAGCCCCTGGGAAGTTGATTTTATTTGGAGAGCATGCTGTCGTCCATGGTAAAGTAGCCGTAGCAGCCGGCCTTGGATTAAGAACAGCTGTGAAAATCGTTGTACAACAAGGAGGTAACTCTGAAGATACTGGATACGTGCGCTTCACAACGCAGGATGTGAAGGACTTGGATGTTAGGTGGAATTATGATGATGTGGAAAGGCTTAGACTCACAGTAGTTGGAACGTTAGACACTGACGGCAAGCCTCTAGCCGATGATATCAATATTATTTCTCGATTTGTTTATGACTGCTTTGCAGGCTCTGAAGTCGATTCTACTGCTTCTATAGCGGCGGTGGTGTTTCTATATCTTTACATATGTAACACCTCGATATCTCTGAATAGCGCAAAGTCGTGCACGTCTATACATGCTCGGGTGAAGTCACAGCTACCAATCGGAGCAGGCTTAGGATCCTCTGCAGCTTTTTCAGTTGCACTTGCTGCCGGACTTCTCGTAAATGGAGGAAATATTAGGGATTTGTCCGCTGAGCTTGCTGCTACTGTAGACGATACAGCCGAAAATTTGACTGAGAGAAGTCAAAGCAAGTCGAGTGATGTATGTGAAACCAACGGTCAGTGGAGTGATGAGGAGAAAAACCTTATTAATTCATGGGCATTTGCAGCTGAATGTATAATCCATGGCCAACCTTCAGGCATCGATAATACCGTGAGTTGTTTTGGCTCAGCAATCCGGTTCCAGAGAGGGCACTCCATGGTGGCCGTCCGCATGCCTTCCTTATCGGTTTATTTAACAAATACGATGGTGCCTCGTAGCACGAAGGTTATCTTTCTATCTGCTTTGTGTGTTTCACTTGATATATTTACATTTTTGTTTGAAGCGATGTCACACTGGCGTCTTAAAGTTAACATTCTTACGTTGCTCGTATTATCTTGTAGTTGCTGGTCGAGGAAGTAAAAAGAAGAAGCGATTTGCTTCCGGAGGTTGTCGGACACATTTTAACGGGTACGTTCTATGACTGGGTATGCTGATTCATGATTCGCAATTCACTGAGCGAGATTATTGCTCTATCCTGTGCGAATCTTGTCAATTTCATGCGTGTTGTAGTTTAATCTACATTTTCATACCCAAAGCAATTTGAATTCATCCACTACTATAAACCTGTTCATTATTCAACCTTGTATGTTGCGATCGACTTGTTGACTAATATATTTTTACAACATTTGTCTTCGAAATAATAGCCATTGAAAACATAAGCATAGAATCCCTTAGCATCTTTCAAGCTATGTTGGAAAATGATTGTAGACAGGATGCTAATGAGGAGCACGTGAAGAGACTGCAGGTAAATGCTCTTGTGCATCATCCTTCACCTGGAAGCATATATGCTCATATAACCCTGTGTGCCATATTACCAAGTTAGTACTGTGTATATGTAGCCAACTAGATGTACTGCTTATATACGAGTGTTTGGTGGTGCATTGCACGTATCTCACGCATACTACGTCTCATACTATTCCAAGTGTTTGGTTGACATTAATCAGTGCTTGTTGGACTCTGTTGGAGTCGGCCATGAATCCATTTCGAAGATTGTGTCTATAACGAGAAGATACAATTTTCATACGAAACTCACCGGTGCCGGTGGAGGAGGCTGCACACTGACTTTAATCCCTCAAGGTATGAACTTGGATGTTTTGGTTGTATTCATTACTAACATGTTTCCCCCACAACGTTTGTCCCATCCATTGTGTGTATATTTCTCGTACCACGTGTCACTCAATGAGTGTGCTTTTTTTACGAACCAACAACACAAACACCATTGAGCAGGAACCGATCGATCACATATAGAGTCCATAAAAACAGCTCTGCAAGCCGAAGGTTATGATCTATGGGAAACCACAATTGGTGGTGATGGAGTATTGCAACATACTAGCGACCCAGAGTGGCTTTGAACCCGGTGTTGCTTTGATTGCAGTGTTTGTGGTTTTAGTTAGTAAATAGTGAAATAGATATATGTACAATACTAGATCTAGGCATTATGTACCGTAGCAGGCAAATTTGTACAAAGAGTTTGTAATATAGGCTACCAGACAGATTGAATTCTAGAGTCATCTGTTTTCTATCTAGTACATACAAGGCAATCAACGTGACTAGAAAATAACAACGAAACATTGAAGAATCCACTTTCTACGGCATACTCCCAACAATTTGTCTGACCATTTCTGATGTATGTGTATAATATATATGCTGCCAAGGACCGCAACTGAACTTCGTAAAAAATTAATGAGAATAAACAACTCGGATATTATCGGAGGTGTTACTGAATAATACATCAATGTTTCGATGGCACCGAGTCGGAATTACACCGAGGTGGTTGCCTCACAAGCAGTATAACTATCTGTAGCACGCTCTACAATTCTTTTTGTGGTCACCGTCAAGTAAGCAGTACAGCTCCAGCAGCGGGGGCTTTCACTTTATATTTGACGAGCTGCGTCGATTTTGAAACAACGGATATAACATAGCTGAAAGTCAATAACTTTGATGCAAGGAACATCGTGAATGCAACTTGGTTAAACAATGAACAACAATGCACTACCTTCGAATAATTCAGAAGCAAATGATACCAGTAGGTATACACATCTTCCATTCGCAAGTGATCCAAAACGAACTTTTGTCCAGCAGTCGCAACTTTCTCTGCAATTCCGTCGTAACGCTGTGTACAGTTATAAGATAGAAATGACCATAGTTCTCATGCTCGCTTTTCGTGAATAGTAAACGAATTTTTATGTATTGGTGAATGTTGTCCATGCAAAATTGATGGATAACCAGTTGTAATGCAATCCAAATGTATTTATAGTTGTAACTAGTGGACAAAGAATGTACCGATTTTTAACTCAACAAATGCAATTGATTCAAACCTTAAAAGCTACACAGCATACAAGTAAACAACAACAAACGTTCCCTTCTCCACTTCTGCTATATATGTGGCCAAAATTCTACTCTTAAAACACGTTCTCATAGGTATTAATTTTTCTAGACACTCGAAGTGAGCAGTTAATATCCAGCCCAGCTGTAGCTTTAATAACTAGACAGCATAGAATCTAGATGCGTGTAAAATGGTGCAACCGAAGTACTCATTAAGAATGATCAGGCTACACAAACGGATGATGATAGTAATTATAACATACCCAAAACGTGAAAAATCTTTGACAATAATAGAAACTAGAAATACTCATCATGATATTCAACAGCATACAAAATGGCGACGGCATACATTAATTCACAAATAACCTCGTATTTACCATTGCCCACTCAATAAGCTCTTGACAATTGGAAAGATCCTTCTTTACTGGAATGTAGTGAACCCATGGTCTCATCTCTTTATAGAAAAACTCCATCCAATCGTCGTCTTCATCCAATACATGAAATACCAAAGATCCGCAAAGAAACAAATGACGAAATCTAAACGATGCGGCAACTCCTGATTTGAATATGAATATTCAACATCACTTTACTTAAAAATACAAACTTTATATGCAGAAAGAACTCTAAATACATCTAGTGCTTACCTTTGAAGTTGAATAAGAATTTATACTTGCAATGATCATCTAATGTAACTTCCTCAGCTGGTTCTTCTCCTAGAGTGTCTGCTCTTGATCTCCAGGATTGATTTTTAACATAGCGTGCCTAACACATGACAAAATACAGATATCCGTGTTTTTCTTCTCGCTTTCAGACTACCATACATTGTGAGGTAGGTGTAGATACTTTCATGTGAAATACATCTAAATGATAGTAACACAGAGCCTATTCACGTATTAGTCTACAAGCAAGACCGATGACAAAAAAGTAGATGTTCACAAGTTTTCATTGAAATGAGTTTGTTGTCTCTCGTCATACCTTCACTAGATGTGGATGTGAGCGAGACAACTGGATTAGTGGATCCCGTTCCTTAGATGTACGAGATCCCCGAAAAAAGGCAACCTCCTCTTTCTCGGCCCAAGGAAAAGTTCTAGATGCTTTGGTCATGGATTCGATTTTTAAATCCCATCTAATTTAGAACAACGTTGGACACAACATAATATGCAATAAGGAGCATACAAACTAAAGATTATGACTTGACCAGACTTGAAACGAACACACAATACGTAAAATCCACGCATACACATTGGTATGTTCATAGCTTCAATAGTTATAACTTTTGGTTACAAGGCAATCGATCGAAAAAGGAGATTGACTTCGTAAATGCATACAAACCATTCCAATTAACCTAGGATAGAACACGTTTACCTGCCCAGACATTCTGGCTCACTTTTGATGCAAGGACCCCCTTTGTAGAACGACCAATTGGGGTACATAATATCTATGTATTTTGTGTTCCTGCTGAAAGAAAATATTGGATGGCGGTTGCTTCGCCCAATTAATGACATGGGGTAGTCTCTCTCATTCAAAACAAATTCGATGTTGGGGAGTTGTTCTTGCCCTGGTCCTTTTCTTTGTTCTAGTACCTTGTTTAACATGTGCTCGATACCGTCACAGCGCATAGGGAAAACGCACCTGTTCTTCTCATTTCATGGGTATCGTGTAAATAAAGAGTACCCGGTAATATTCGAATGAATGTATGTATAAGACATGTATGTTCTCGATAAGATAATGGTAACTGGCTGTATAAAACGCGACCTAGCTAATTATCAGTGGAATACTGGTAACTATATAAAGCACGACCTAGACGGAGTTTCTATTAAATCAACGGTGGTTTATGACTGATGAAGACTACGGAACGCATTACATAGGTGTGAATTTATTGGTATATACTGTAGTTACTGTACATCACGGCTACTACTATTGCACGGAACACTGCTAGAATTGGGTGTTGCGTTGCATGCACTGAAGACCCCACATACCTCATCCGGAACGCCTCCACTGCGGTAAAGCTTACCATCGACTATCTGATACAGTACTCCTGACCGTGTAGCACCCAGCGCTCTCTGAATATCCTCTTTGCTGATAGACTTGGTTTCCCAGTGGGACAATGCCTCTCTTAAACCATTTTGGTAACAAATAATCTCCGTAGTTCCGCAGTCCCTCCATTCTTGTGACCGCTCTAGAACCTGACGCACACAAAATAAATTCGGCGAATTGCCTTCTTAGTTTAATCACATGTACGTACCGTCCCGTGACAAGTTTCATTATAATTAACTTTATCTTACTTGAAGCATATATTTCGAATCTTGCTCGGTAGGCTTAACTGCACATTTGAGTGGGTAAGTAGCTGTCGTGGCTTCAGCGTAGAACGACAAAAAACACAACGCTAGAAGCGCAACGCCTGAATCAATCTTCAACAGCACCATGGCACCTTTAGTTGATCATAGAGATTTAAGTTCATTCCATCTCAACCAACATGTGTAACTAACTAATTAGCTAACCATTGTGGTAAGTACCGGTCTCTACTAGCTTGTTTGAGAGCAAGTGTATTATGCAAGCAAAGGAAAGCGAAGTGAAAAGTGATGGAAAACAACGGGAGAAGATGATTCGCTCAGTTTCTCAGATAACGATAAAAAAAAACAGCTCTAAAAAATAGGATACACACACACATCAGCCCATATTGTAAACGTAAACTGTAAAGTAATATCATCCATCCACAAACACAATCATTCTTTTTAACCAACGCAACCCTCACCTTTTCCCTCAACGTTACGCTCAACGTTACGCTCAACCCCATTTCCAATCCCATACTCACTCTAGCCCACCACCCTCGTTCCCACCCTCGCTCGCCCAACATCGTCATCCGCTTTCAACGTGCTCAAAACAAGTGTTCTTATGTCGAATCGTACCGCAAACTGATCGATCATCTACTCCAATCCTCATGCTTCGCAAGTACTGGTGGTGTTGAACCTATTAAAGGTTCTTCTGGCGACTACTTTTGTTCGCATACCGATTGATCCTTCTTGCTTTAGGACCCAAACGTTGATGCGATGAGTGAAAGCATACATAATAGTAGTCTTTGGCTTTTCTTATTTAAATTCGTGCACTGAGTGTACACAAGCATAACCTTTTTTGCTGAGGTGCACAGCAAACGTGCCATCAACAAGTATGGCAACACGAGTGGCTTCTGGTGGAGAAAATGACTCCACTGACTCTCTTCTCATTCGAATCACAAGTGAAGATAATATACCAATCGATGAGTTAAAGGTGCTTTTGACCTGTCCCTTAACCAATGCAGCACCACTCAGCCCAAGTGCACAAACAGATTTCATACCATCTGCGTTAGATACAGAAAATGGGACCAACGCTGACCGGAAAGATTTGACTGACGATGCAACCATCCCACTCAGTCCAAAAGCTGCACAGTTTGATCTAACGCCAGAGGAAGAGAATGGCGAGAACGGACTACAATGCTATGAAATTGGACGGACTTTAGGTACAGGATCGCACGGCAAGGTGAAGTTGGCCACCCATAAACTATCAGGGGTCAAGGTATGAGTTCGAACGGAAATTGCAATGTAGAAAGCGTTCAAATATGATATGTGCCTCACTACTCATTCAGATATTCAAGAAAGTACTATTTGCGTTTATGAGATACTTTTTCATATGGGTGCGTGTATCTATTCACGTCTCTAGTCATATCGATACATACATAGCACGTGCTATATACTCTCATTTGTTAGAAGATGTCCTCGAAACGAAAGTTTTCATCAACAGGCGCTTGTTTTTAATGAAGGTGGCTCTGAAAATTACTGAAAGAAATACGATCAATGAGAACAAAGAAATATTAAGTGAAATTCGAGCTTTACGGAGCCTCAAACATCCCAACATAGTGCGGTTATATGATGTTATAGAGACAGACCGCGCTATAATCCTGGTCCTTGAATTGTTAGAGGGCGGTATGATAGTATTAGTTTTTGTTTTCTGTGGACGTGAAATTAATATTGAAAGTGCGATTATATAATTGTTTCTGGAGATTGTGCGTCTTGTATAATTGGCGTGGACTCGGTGTGCCATAATTCAAACAGAAGTTTCTTTAATGCACGTCACCTTCATAAGTGTACCTTTTCTTGGCATATACATCAGTAGTTGTCCAGTTTAACAAGATACTGCGAGCAGACAATTGTACTGAGGTACCCACGTATTAATGGAGCTTCAATCAATCATTTTCATTGTTTAGGAGAACTGTTCGACTATATCATGGCAAGGACACACTTGTCAGAAAAAGACGCAAGACCATTTGCGCGGCAAATATTAGCCGGATTATTTTATTGTCATAATCAACGCGTTGTGCATAGAGACCTGAAGGTTCGCTATATATTATGCGTCTGTGTGTTTATAACCTTTGGTGCTGAATGCATGTCTTAAATTAATTTGATTTGTTATTTGAATGAAATCGATCTAATACCTCATTCCCTACACTTGACCTGCGAGAATATATAGCTCGAAAATATGCTGCTAGACTCGAATGGTCGCATAAAAATTGCCGACTTTGGTTACTCTAATATATACAACACTGAAGCTGGGCTCATGGTATGCAAACTTGACGTAGGATTGTACATGCATGCGACTTTATGATTGAAAAAATGGAACTACCCGTATATATACAAAATTTAGGCTTAATTTATGTTCTGTTTAGTGCTTTGTGCTGCTGCGGTCTACAGTCGCAGGTGCATCCTAACGATTCAATTTATGCTGCCTATTGAGGTTTATCGACTGATTTTTATTATTTCGATCCACTAAATCCTTGTATATGTGCATTAGGATACGTTCGTGGGTTCAGCTGCGTATGCGGCTCCAGAAATTCTTGCCAACGAACAATACGTGGGTCCGGCTACCGACGTGTGGAGTTTTGGTGTGGTTTTGTACTCCCTACTTAGCGGAAAACAGCCTTTTGACAGCTCAGGCAACCAGCTCTTGTTTTATAAAAAAGTTCAACAAGCCGAGTTTGAAATGCCACACGATTTCAGTGATGGTAGTCCTCATGTTTTATGTATATTTGTATTCCAGTCGGAATGTGCCGGAGTTCGGAGTCGTATTCTGCTTTTAGCTGATCTTTAACTGTTTTACTTCCAGATGCCAAACACTTGATTAGACTTATATTACAACGATCACCAAGCGATAGACCGACGATTGAGCAGATCTGCAAGCATCCTTGGGTAAATGAGGGGTATGAGTGCCTACCTAATGAAGAGGAAAGGTAATGCATGCGTGAATCATTCTGTTTTTTGTTGAATGGGAAGGCTGTATTGTGTAGTGCAGATAGCAATGGTAGTGATGATATCCATGCAGGGAATGAAAATTATTTTTACTGAGTGATCGTGGGCAGCATTAATCATTTTTCAGCTGTTGTGCGATATTATTTGGTTCTGTTGTGTCAATAATATGATTTGTGCCCAACCTATCCATCATCAAAATCGTTACCTACAACGTCCATACGTGTATTATGGCTGGCAGTGACAAACTATATTTACTTGACTGTGCGCAATCTGTGAGTAATTTTGTACTTATGGACTGGCAATGATTTTCACAAATTGATTGACCTCACTCTTCTCCTGCAAGTTTCTCACATGCAAGTTGCTTGTATTATCAGCACAAATGCGAATTCCACCACTGATCTGCTGGACCCATCCGTTGTGGCTATTTTGAAAGAAGCCGGTAATTTGGACATTAGTAACCTTGACCTTGACCTTGCTGTTGGAAATTGTACACCTGCTACGGCTGCGTATGCGCTTGTTAGTGTTGGCCAAAAGCAGAGAGAAAGAACCCGAGAGGACGATGACCAAATAATGGCTATAGCCAACATGCTTGCTGCTCGAGGATCTATTACTCCAGCTCACAGCCCAGTGGTAGCCCGCAAACGTGCGATCTCACGCAACAACAATACAATACCCAAACGCACATCCATCTTTGACTCCGTTCCATCACGTTCAAGATCTACCCGTGCCCCCAAAGTGAGCTCGTGTTCCAATGAAAATTTCTCCGAAGGTGAAATAAGATTATTCGCTACCTCCTCAACACGTGGAAAGAAACCGCGGGATCGCTCGAACACAGTAGCTTTACCATCCACCAGTCATCAAAATGAATCTCTGTGCAACCGTGACTCCGCAGGATTAAGTGAATCATCGTAAGTTTCCATAGAGTGTTACATGTTTTATTTATTTTATCGTTTCATTAATGACCACTAGATCAAAGCTCTTCCAAAATATTGACACGTACATAATGGCTATCTACTCCGTAGCGCAAGTGATGAAAAACGAAGTTGGCGAAAATCGTTCTTCGGGGGAAGTGGAAGTAGCGGGCATTCAAAAAAATCATCGGTAGTATACTCGAACGGAACATGTGATGACAATGAAGGAATCACACCGTTTCCACAGAAAATGTGCAAAATTGGAAGCCAGAGGTACTGTACGCGAAACATTTACTGTCCTTTGCGATTTTATTCTTTATTTTTGCCAATTGATTCTCTTCGGAACAATTTGAAATGTTTGACTGGTGATATTATATATATACGCAGCGCTATGGTTATGCCCCATGTGGAATGGGATTGCACTGTTGACAATGACTTAAAATCAAAGGAAACTTCCGCAAACAACAATCGGTTGAAGAGTAAGTCGTCATCCTCAAAGAAGCTAAATGACTTACCATCACCGGCCGTTGTTCGAGAACCATCTCTGAATTCACCACTGTCTCCCCCAAAACGTAATGGATCCATGGACAGTCTTCCAAATTTGTACACTCCCGGACCGCTCATTCTTCGAGGGGACTCACGCGAACGTATCGAGCGAAAGGATAGTGAGTCCGGTAGTCGCACAAAAAGCGTTGGTCTGGGAGTATGTCTTGAAATGTCACCGAATCCAACTTGTCTAGACCTGGAACTGGACATTCTCGGTCATTTTGCTCCGCAAACAACGTACTTGGTACCGAATGCGAATCATCCATCACAACTCGTCCTGATGTCGGATGAAATGCCTCCTCCGTCTCCAGTGTTCAAACGAAAGAGTTTAAGACAGAGGTGAGTAGTGTTCTATAATAGGATATATCAAACATGGTCTACTTACGAAGCAAAGTAAGTCGTCATTATAATTGCGTTAAAAGTGTTTTTAAATCCTTGTTGTGGTTATTCGATTTGCTTTTTTCAGTTTTCGGAGACCCAAGCCAAATGCAGGAAGCGTCAGTCATGATGATATTCTGCAATCATCCATTTCAAGTAGCGCTAATGACAATGACTTTAACTCATTGACAGTCCAAGCGTTGACTTCCCCAACAGTGCATCGAAAGTCATCCATGTATGTTCTTGGACACCTTTGAAAATACTATGCATGGCTACCTATTTTACACGGTCTAATGTAATGGTATTTGACAGTTAGCACTTTATAGATTACATTCCAATCTTGAAAGAATCAAGAGTTAATACTTTTCTGTATATACGGGATTACTTTTGCAGTCTTCAACACAAAATGTTCCATAGATTGAGCAGAAAAACCACGAAAGAAAGTCTAGCCCCAAACAATACCATGTCAAGTCCAGATATGTCATCGTCGCATTCGTCGTATGCTGCATCTTCGTCTGGGTATGCATCGTGTGCTGTGCGTTTGCATGTTGTATTAAATGGCTCTTGAATTTATCTGCTGAAAATATATACAGCACCAAGCAAAGGCAAAAGTCTTATGGCTCCTTCTATCTCCTTGAAAGGAATTCACTTATGATGACTTTCGAAGTGTGTGGAGTACGAAACACCTTTGAATCTTTTGTTCTAATTGTATTCTCACGTCAGAGTGCTTAGTGACGAAGGTCTTTACGCAAATCTAGATCTGAAGGCAAGAGTACAAACGCTGAATGCTGGAATGTTCCGGTAAGTATTTTTGCCTTTATCTGAGGATTCTTGTGTGTTCTTAAGTCAAACTAGTATTCCTTGCAACATAAAAACAAGATTCACCAAGGCCATCTCGCACATAACCTAAATCAAGCACAATCACACACTATTGGATTATTCAGAACGGCAACCACCTCCAACAAATCACCAAATAAGATTATTGAGGAGATTAAAAAGGCCTGCTCATCCAATAAGATTAAGTGTATGCAGGAAGGCACACTTGTCATGTGTGTGCTAAATCTTGATAAGAATAAGAAAGTCAGTCGACTATTTAAGGACTTGCTTGAGACTGGCATGGCAAGGGAAGCTACAATTCGATGGGAGATGGAGGTATGATTACAATTTTAGCGCTTCTCTTCGTACCTTTGTATATTGCCGTATGCGTATCGATGCTTTCCCATGATAAACTTCAAAGACATGCAAAATCGTATTCGATCCATAAGGTTTAAATATTAGATATTATATTGGAGTACAAAAAGCTTGTATTGATCGTGATAACTCCATAAGGTTTAAATATTAGATATTATATTGGAGTACAAAAAGCTTGTATTGATCGTGATAACTGTGATTGACCTTTCATATTTCTGGAGTAGGTTGTGAATCTGGAGCGGCTAAGTCTGCACGGTATAAAACTAAAGCGTACAGGAGGCGACATTTGGCTATATAAGCAAGTTTGTGAGCGACTTATCGGACAGATGCGGTTGTAGGCTTGCAAAAAAAACGTCATAAATATTAGTGGTACAAATGTGCCTGCGTATTATAAAATATTGTTTTACTATCTTACTACCAAATTGTCACCTAACATCAATAAAATAAAAGGCAGATACAGTTTGAGCTCACGAAAATGGGATTCTGTGTACCAAATCATTTTTGGACGTACAAGAACTTTGTTCATCATCTTCTGCCTTGTAAGTGATCGAAAGACCTGCATCGAAGCAAGCAATCCTTCATCATTCATTCACCAAACTTAATATGTCACAATCGGCATATGAAACAAGTTATTCGGGCGTCACTGGACTCTCTCGTCTTCGAGTGTTGGTCCTTTTGTTGATCTACATAGGGAGAGCAAGGGAGGAGGCACTTTATAATCAACAATACTGAGTACTTTTCAGTTGGAGTTCTCACAAATACCGACTACTGTACTTGCTGTTAGACTGATTATCCATTCCATATTGAGCCGTCAAGGCATTGAATAAGCAACTAATAAATCTGTACTACACATCGTGCATTCAAAACTAAGCTTACGTTATCATTGACTGGGTCATGTCAAATACAGGGCGATGCACACGTTCGTAAATATTATCCGTTGGTTAAAGTGTGCAAACAGCTATGAATTGAATACCCAGTTTCTTCCACTCTCTGTTTAATATTTTCCCGAATACTCGCAGTATGTCTACCGATAATTCCCTGCAATACAATCATTGCTGTCTTCATGTATCCTGTTTTATTGAGCTCTAAATTCCCTGTTACATGATTCCAAAATCATTTGCTCCTCTGAGCTAGGATGTCCTACTCGATCCAACAAAATATCTAATGCAAGCACATACGTGTCCGGGTCTGTGCTTTGTCGAATTGTGCAGAGATTCTGGACATGTGTTTTTTATTGAGTTCCAAGTTCCTTGTTACACGATTCCAAAAACATTGCTCCTCCGAGCTAGGGTGTCCTGCTTGATACAAAATATCTACTTCAAGCACATGCATGTCCGGGTCTGTGTGATTCTGTGCACGTGATCGTTTTTCGTGTTATTTTTTTCTTCCCTTCATCGTATGTTATGCAGAAAGGAAGATCCTGCAATCATTTACCAGAACCAAAATCGTTAATGGCAGACGATATCTATCTTCTCACTAGCTTTCAAACGGAACTTTTCCAGACTCCCGTTCCTTATTTCTGTATATTTTACGACCTTCATTTCGTTTGCCTTTAAGACGAAAAACTTAACAAGTTACTGTCCGTATTCATTTATACTCAGCCACATTCAGGAACTTTTCCATAGAAGTACCCACCCCACCGATACCCCCGAGTCCCACTGTGCCAAATGATTCTATTCATTCGGGTCAGCCATGTCCCAATACTCGATATATTTATTTACATACGTATCATCAGACTAAACTGATACAACGTTAAACACCGACTGTTTGTACTCTCGTTAAATAAATAGATTACCTGTATGTATGATTTCTCGTCGCAGTCTGATTAACTCTCACGATCTTTCAATCTGCACAACTGTATTCATCTATGGAATACATGATAATTCTTGTAACCCACCCATGCGTAAAATGCTGGCCAGGTAGACATCATCATATACTGAATGATGGATGGATGCACCATACGATGAATACTATTAGACAGCTGATTAGTTCATTACTATCACATGTTATTTATATACGTAGACAGTACCCCTGTATTAAGGAAAAGTATATTCGTACACAATTTATTGTGAGACGGGTATGAAAGTAGTATGGATGACTAACAAACAGTATTGCAGCCAATTTAAAAATAACGGGAATAAAGTTCTTAACGTTTACATCATCATCAACAACAGTATATGCTCGGATCACGCGTAATCCAGGAGTATTGAAAAGCACAAACTTTATTCGTGTTAGAACTTTATTCGTTTTACTCTCAGATTTAGCTGATACAATATTAAGCATCCCTTTCTTTATACCTACCTAACTATCTGTAGAATAATTCGTTCATGTATATCATACTTCTTAATAGGCTACATTTCTGTCTTCCAAACCATAATCTGAGGTCTTATATTGTTTAACGACCTGATCAGATTCCATGGAAAAAGTCATATCAAACTGCATAAACAACGTGTGACAAAGTTTAACACCACAATGTAATACCAAAACATGAAATCGACATCCAACTTAAGTATGATTTAACCCAACGACAAATACAATATTTCTTTCATAGCTTGCTTCAAGATCGTATGATTTATGCAGGCAGCAAGTGATTGACAACTTCTTCCAACCACCCGTATCTTGGAGTCTCATAAAACATGCCGGCTTGATTCAGTAGAAACACAGGCAATTCGCGCATGGTCGGGTCACAATAGTTCTAATAATAGGTTTCATCTCTCTCATGAGCAGCCAGCCAACTACTACTATCATTCTATCTATAATAATACTCTTGGTCAGAAGTCTGTCCCAGTGAACTGTAATACTTGTCCTGGTGGAGGGTATATGAATAAATCAGTAAGCTTATGCCTGAGCGGCAGTCTTCAATGCTAATTACTCTTACTATATCTACACGTAACTTTTGCACAAAGTGAACTTTTAAGTCTGCGTATGTGCTGGCTTTTCTTTATCGATATTTCTTCTACCGTCCATCTTCTTCGCTATTTGGTTGTCTTGGTTGTTGTTATTTCCTTAGATCTTTCAATATCGGTTGTAAATATCTACAGGTTTCGCATAGACTGACTGACATACCCTGCCTGCCTCGATCATACTTCCTTCAACTATTAGTGCTTGCTTGTCTTCTGGCACTATATACGATCGGAGTTCCATTCGCCAGTACAACATAGCGAAGAAAGCACGGATACAGAAGAGGACGTTTCTTACATGAAGTTCTACAAATAATATATAACATATCGTAAACACTTCTCGAACGTTTGTCGGATTCTCCCGCAAAACTAGTATCATCATAAACCTCTACTTTGATTCCATCGATTGCAGTGAAAAGGAGTAGTAGTCAGTCCTCAGTCGATGTGGGTTGCAAATATCTACCTACTTTTTTGCTGCAGCCGCCGCCCGAGGCTTTATAGGTTCATCCAGGTATGGATGGACTCAACAAGCTGGTGGTGTATGTTATGGCAGGGGTGGGTGAGTTATCACAGCTGCAAACATGAGAGATCCGATTTTTCACGATACGTTGAATTTGCTACACTCTACCCTTATGATTTGCTTCAAAATGTGTACTCATATCTGTATTACGCGGTTTGAAAGGTCCAAAGTTCTTTTCAATCTTCTCAATATGTGCTCTAGTTGTGAGATATAGGCGATTACTTCGTTGACAGCACATACTTTTTAAACGAGGAAAAAACTGGTGTACCAAGCATTTTTGTAGATTATATTGGAATTATCATGACCTAGTCAAGCGCAAGGTACATGAGTTTTATACTGCTTAGCGGCACCAATTGCAAAACAAGTGTGAGCCATTTCTTTGTTTACCATGAGACTTGAAGATACATTGTTGCGCAAACTCATTTGTCACTAACCGTGCTTTGTGGAGCACAAAGTTTCCATTATCTTCACGTTTTCAGATTAGGACCCACTTCAGGCCAATTGACTTTGTTTTAGCACACGAGCGTTGAGGAAAGTGTCGGTACTTTTAAATTTCAACATGCTAAGTTCTTTGCGCATTGCCTCCTCCGAAGTTTTACTTAAGAATTTAAAATTTTTGTTTGTACTACAATTTATTTGTTCGAGAGAATCTTCCAGTCCAGTGAGTGAGTGACATGTGATATGTGATATACAAACAGACGGTTCGGTTCATAACTGCTTTGCGATTGGTGCCTCTCAGAAAATAGATATATTACAATTGGATGTCAAGACTGCCTTCTTGAATGTCGGAAGAATATATTTGGAAAGATATTCCGACTGGATTTGTAGACCTTCTGGGGATAAATTATCATCAAAGGACGTCCAGATGATTTGGTGGGTGCTATTTATGAACCACACAATGTAGAGTATGGTTTGAAACAAGCCGGACTATGCTGCTTTAATACCTTTTGCGGTTTCTGATCCTTAAAACTTCGTTTCCAGCCTAGCTAAACTTGCCGTTGCCTCTTCATACATCATTAGTGAAGAAAGACTTATTTTTTCTGCATCTTTGAAAATGGAGGGGGGAGGTGGGGAATTAATTGATCAAGATAACAATAGAACGAAAATTTGGAGTCAAAATTCTTCGTATCCCTATTATCTCGGAGAAAGTGTATGTAGACAACGCGAGAATCCACATCCACAACCAGACCATGTGTTGAGAAGAGTAAAAAGAATTTTGAAGCTTTCAAACTGCTTTCTACGCACCCACTTATGAGTACAACTTTTGACACAAACCAAAAGAGTCCGATCGTATCCAATCGACAACATAATTATCGGATCTCTGATGTTTGCAGCTGTGGTAACCCGCTTGGTCGTATCATATGCTACCCGCGTGCTGAGTCTATCCTAGAGATGAACCTATAAAAAACTTATCTCAATTCAATTTTCAACAACAGTTGGTAATAAAATATGAATAACACTAAACAGCACAACGATGTGTGATGGGTATAATTCATATCACACAACATGATCAACATCAATCAACACAGGGATTAAACGCAACCAACGACCAAAACATGATTTCCGTATTAGCATCGTGATTAATACCTTGTATGATTTATCCAGCACGGAATGATGTCTTCCAAGCTACCCATATCTTTTGCGTCCCAGAAATATACTGGCTTGATTCAGTACATATCCAGGTCACTCACTGAGCGCAGCATGGCTGAATCATAATATTTCGTATATTCTACAAGTTTACGCTCTTGACTGACAGATATCCTATTAGAATCCATATTGGTCGAGAGGGGAGATTTCATGAATAAGAAGCAGAACTATCTGTATGTGCTCAACTAGGTATCAAATGTACATTCACAGCCGCTCACAGACCATATTATAATAGAAATGGGCTCGCTCGGACAATGATTGTTGAAGCTGGCTGGTATGGGAGACAAGTTTTGGATGGAAGCTGGCTATTATTACTCATACTGGCTGGTACACAGTGTGAATGTATACATACCCGTCCAGTGTAGGCAGATCTACGCACAGTTACGTAGGTGCTAAACTGATAAATCAGACTTTTCTCAGATTCGTATATTTGGTTCGTTCGTTTGCATTTTCGGGAAGCAAAAAAAGGATGGTAAGGAGAACAAAGTATACACCAGTCGGACGCGTGCCATCACAATTGGTAGTAGCATGCGAGCATATCACACCACTACTGACTTTGGTATCGATTCACGCGACATACAAGTCACCAATACATACGGGCAATACAAACCAGATAGTGAGGATGACACGGCAGATCCAACCAAGAATTTAATTGGAGGATATGTAGGTGGGTTCTAGGTTGGTTACCCAGTTTATTGCGAAGAATATTTTCGAATTTGATGTGAAAAGATGAAACCGAAGAACTCAAGCATGTGTGGAATGAATATGTTAGAATTGTTATGGCCGGCCGGCCACATGCGAAGTCCCTGTCGCATTTTTATGCTACGCATAGCTTGAAAGACACCGTCCCGTACCTGATAAAAGCATACGATGACAATATACGATGATACTGCCAAACTATTGTTTTGGTCGTTGAATTCAATACCTACATAATTCACTGTATATGTAATGTATGTAGACAATTTATTCCATATGCGATTACAGGAGGAGGATAGGACGGACTTTCACTGCTGTATGAATTCATTCAATCTGACAAAATGCAAAGTCATAAATAAGTCTAAAAAATAAATATCTCCGGTGTAGCCAAATCTCTTCCGACATGAAGAGAGAGAATCTTTTTCGTAGCATAGAGAGCATTCAATGCCCAGATAAATAGGATAAACTATCACCTGGTGTTACTTACCACATATGAGTTGCAGCATTTGCTTTGCTATAGCTCTTTTGCTTTACTCTGCACACCTCAATTGAAAGTTCACTTTACTGATTACTTTCGGATGAGTTGACATGGCTTAGATAGTGGTGTATTTCTTGAGATGTTAGAGTATATATATTGTTCCTTCCACTTTGATCATCTATTCAGAAATAACGCTGTCTTTATTGAACTCTCACTGAACTCTCCCATTGAACTAAACTACAAATTATGTACTGTACTCACTTCTGCATATATAATCAATCATACAAGATCTGTAATCAATATATTCAATATCGAAATTGCATTTCCGGATACTCTCCATATTTTTAACACACTTAATTCACGATGAACAAACAAACAAACAGCTTGTGAAATATATGGGATATATTCTGACCTGGCTATGCGTAAGAAAATGCTTGTATTTATACTGACTGAGCCAGACCAACGGGTTTTGGGATTTGGTTGGTGACTTGGTAGACATATGAGATGATCATGCGGAAACATACTATTGGACGCTTGGTTGTTAATTACTATTAAATAATAACACATTCAAGTTAATAACTATTAATAATAACATATTCATGCGATTAAATAATATTGGGTGATGAATCAGGTTACTGGGCGATTGGTTGTTCATTACTGTTACACGTTATTTATATACGTAGACAACATATAGCCTACTTAGGAAATTGTCTAGTAGACAATTGTAGTAATACACAAATAATTTATTCTCAAATAAAAGTAGAATGTTTGACACTATATCAGCAGCCAGTCCGAAAAGTGAAAGGAACAAAAATATTACAACGTACATCATCAACAACAAAGAGTAAGCAATAAATATATTAAGCTGTAAAGTTAGTTTAAAACCTTTTACTCTTCAGACTTAACTGATACAGTATTAAACATCACATTTTATATACCTACCTACCATCTGTTGAATAAATCGTTCATGTATCCATCTCCTTAAAATTGTGAAAAGTACAACGAACGCATCGGACATAATCTGATCAAGTACAAACGAGTGTTGGGGAAGAGTAGAACGAACACCCTCTCGCTCGGAGGTGCAAAACATTTCCTCCAAATCGTCAATATTGGTTTTCATTTGTGTAACATGGATTTGGGACAAGAAAGAAAATTGATGCCACTACAATGACCAAACTATATTGCACAGTGAGTTTGCTCCTGGCAAGACATCATCCTATGAGAACCTTAGTTTAAACCTTTCGCGATTTTTCACCTTACAATTTGGGAAGAACTTACTCTGATGAAGACAATAAAACAAATTTTGACATCAAAATACTTGGTATACCCTGTTTTTTACCTCGGCTAGATAGTATATGTCGACAAGAAGAGACTAGATTCGAGTACAACGTTCGACGTAAACCGAAATGGTACGATTGTAGAAAATACAGCATATCGTCAAATTATCGGATCTCTGATGTTTGTAGCTGTAGGGACTCGCCTGGATAGAGCAAATGCAACTAGCGTACTAAGTCGATATCTAGATGAACCTACAAAGGCTGGAGAGGCTGAAGCGAAAATGCAGGATATTTATAACTCACAAACAAGAAGGGAGGATTACGTACACTTCATGGCAATAGATGGAACCAACGTAGGGAGAGATTTATGCTTGTCCTAGCTTTGGGGGAGAAACTACTTATCAATGGAACCCCTATCATGTGGAGTGGCAGAAAACGAACGGTAGTAACTCTTCAAGTACGGCCGAGGTAGATAGAGTATGTCCGCCTATGCGAGCCTGTAGCGATCTTCAAAGAGTACTGAACTTGATCAAGGAACTGAACCTAAAGATAACAACACCAGTGACGCTTATAAACACAATCAAACTGCAAAGAAGATGGCAGAAAAACTGTCAAACTGTCAGCAAAGAGTAAGAAGCAAGCACACGCAAAGACTTGAAAGTTCGTTCACTTTCTGCGGGATTTTATGTTGATGGAGCAATCATCATTGAAGACTGCCGCTCTGACATGGTACTTGCTGATGTTTCCACGGCGACTGACTTCTGAGAGAAAGTAATGCGTAGCAGCAGACTGACTCATAGGGGAGTGTGGAATACGTGGAGTACGTTGGAGTTATTGTGTATGACCCAGCCTGCCGCCATGCATGTGTACGATGCTTGTGTTTATATTGCACCAAGCCAACATGTTTTGTGAATAAAAAATACCAGTGGCTCGGCAGACATTATGTGCTAGACGATACACCACCCGATGATCTTGTAGAAACATTATATTGAAGTTTGAGTTAAAGCTTACGTGTTGGTGTCATGATATGAATGATATTGGTATTAATTATTATGACGTGTATCATTATGCGGCTGAATTCTATTAGACCGCTTGTAAGTATTATCACATGTTGTTTACGCGGTTATTATTATTAAACGATAGAATCTGATCACAGGATTTATCAGGAGGTCAGATTATATTTTGTGTTTACGTATTGCTAGTGAGTAACGGAAAATGTGTTTGCAGATTATTGCTGCGTGGTGGTGATGATGCATAAGGAAAATTATAAAAGTAGGATGTTTAACTTTGTATAAGTTCAGTCTGAAAAGTCAAAGGAATAACGTTTTAAAATTTACGTTCGATCCAAACAACTTCCAATACAATTAATCTCAGCATACAATCAATCTCAGCAAGAGAATAGAATATCGCATGATATATCATATCTATCCAAAAAGTGTTGATACGTATCAAGCCATCAGTGTCTTTCAGTCCGATAATACGTACTGACTTAATGCAGTTCTGGGAATATTGTATTGGATTGAGTTAAATAATATGTAGGATATGAATTATGGTGTTAATTATTGTCACACGTTGTTTATGAAGTTTAATATTACTGTACCACAGAATCTAATCAAGCTCTTTAACTCTATGAGAGATCAGATTATGCTTCTTTTTATGAATTACGTATTTGTTACTGGTACATAGATTGTAAGAAAGTAATTTAATTTACCTTATCAAGGAGTATCATACAACAATCATCTCTTCTACAGACAGGCATAAAATGGGATGTTCAACATTGTATCAATTTAGTCTGAAGCGTGAAATGACAGACTATAGTTCTTAATATGCACATTGAATGAAGTCTGTCAAGACACATCTTTGAGTCGCATAAAATATGTATTGGCTTGGTCCAGAACAAAGTGAAACAAATTTCGCATGGCTGGGCCATAGTATTTCCAACATATTCCATAGGCAAGGTAAAATGAATGATGACGCCAGACCTAACCGAAGAATGGAATGACGAGGATCATTGATGGTATTATATACATACTACACTGTGTACACCACAGAGGACGTGAGAAGCAGGATGTGGACATTACCATAAAGAATCTCCCTCCATGTTGTGGCGGACGAAGAACACGTATTAAGCACCGCAGCGGCAGAATCACCCGGACCGGCCTGACACCTTCGATTATTAAAGTGGATCGATCAGGCCGATGGGATAACTACAAGCAAGTATGACAACTTTATAAACCCTAAATTCGAACGAAGACACTACGATATCGTGATGTGAAAGGTCACTAGAAAAAGATCTTATGAAAGTAGCTATTCGCGACTAGTTCTTTCCTTGGCATGATGAGATGTTTTTGATTTCGACGAAACTTCCTCAACGCCCGGCCCGTCTGCTGCATATAGCCAAGGCAATAATTTGGACTGAAGTGGATCGTCATCGAAAAACTCAATGAAAATGGAAACACTACAAGTCACAAAGCACGGTCAGTAAGCAGCTAAGTAAGGAGTTTATTCTGTTAATCTTTTAAGTACGGTGGAAAACGAAAGGAAAGTTCGCACCTGCTTTATAGTTGGTACTTTTGAGCAAATAATATCTTACAATTCGATATCAATGCTACCTATTCGTGTGGTAAAATAGGTAAATATGTTTGAACTGATATGAAACCCTTCTGGGAACGACCTGTCTGTCACCACAGGCCATTCAGATGATAGAGATTGCGTGCTATTTTGAGCTGCACAAACCACGATCTGGCATGAAACAACCGAAAATCCTCAAGTCCTTCTGCGATTTCTAAACTTATAACTTGTACTCCAGAGAGCAAAACTGACTCTTGCCTCTTCATGTTCTAGTTTTAGTGTCGATGATGAGGTTGTTTTTCCGCGTCGCACAGCGGGCGAGAGAGGAGGTATTGAGGAGACAATAAAACGAGAATTCTTTGTCAAAACATTTGGTACACCCCCAGTTCTTTTCCGGGCTGCAAAGCATGTCTGTCTATACAAGGAGAAAACATACATGTCAAAATCAGCAAGCATACTTGGAGAAGGTTGGTTGTAAAGAATTTGGACATTTCAAACCAGTCACTACCTGTAAGTACAACGTTCAAAGCAACATTTAAAATCAGTTGTTACATAAATGAGTGCAACATTTAATGCAAGCTACAAGAGTACGCTAGTAAATAATTCAATATGTGCATTCATCGGACCTCTCATGTTTGCAGCGATGGGGACTTGCCCGGATATTGCGTGCTAAGTCTGAGGTACCTGGATGAACCGACACAAGCTCGAGAGGCTGGCTACATCGAAAGTGTCGCGGAAATTTTCAGAACTGACGGACGATCAATCGATAAAAGACTACTTTTCGTAAGAACGGATGGAATTAAAATAGAGGTGTATTGATGCTAGCTAGTATTAGTGCAGAATACGACATTCGTTCGAGACTCGGATACGCTGTGCTGATCAGTGGCACTCGGATCATATGTTTTTCCAAAATACAAGCAAAAATAAATAACTGTAAGTACGTACGTCCATGGCAGAGAGGATGTCAGTCTATACCCTGTAGAGATCTACAGCTCCTGAACTGAATTTAGAAATAACAACACCAGTGACTGATTAAAATATCTACAAAGAGAAGCAAGCGAGCACATAGAATTAAGGTTTCACTTTGTGTGAGGATTATGTGTAGATGCAGCCAGCATTCAGCATTGAAGACGGTTGCCCAGGCATGATGTTTACTGACGTATACACAGACCCCTGCCAGGAGAAGTATTTCAAGTCACTGCGACATACCTCAAAGAAAGAGCACTGTTATTACTTCATGGTAGTAGGTTGGTCCATGCGGGAGTGTGGAGTATATTAGAAAGAAATATTGTGACTTAAGCATGCGCGAAAGACTTGACTTACTACTGGACAAAGTCAGTATTTTTTATTCAATATTGGGAGTATGTTTATTACTTATTGTTTTTGGATATTAAATTAAAAAGTTAGAGAAATTACATGCATATGTAATAAATATATTCTATAAGAATTTACTCTCAAAATTATTACAAAGGAGGGTCTATATATAGTGCTGCATGAATTCAGCCTGAAGAAACAAAAGGAATCAAGTTAATAATATCTACATGATCTCAAAAATCAACACAAATAGGTGTTATTAACTAATATTTTTAATGGTAACGTTACAAAGATGAACTTCTGTAAAAAATAGCTCATATCCGAGGACGAAAGTTAACGATTTCATCCTTAATATCAGTCCATGTGATTGCACTGTGCTCAACAAGCCAACTGGAGCAGATCGATTTTCTACGCATATCGAATCAAGCAATGTGGGTTGTTAGTTCATTACTCAGCAATGCACAAAAAAAACGAGTTAGTAATCTTGATATTTTTGTGTTGTGTATAGATACGAAGCTACAGACTATTCACATGGGCGAAATTTACGAAAGTTTTAACAGAAAACTTACGAAGGAAGCATCAGCGAATCAGTTATATAGTTGAGTTCTAAAGACATATAAGCTCGCCGATAAACGGCAACGGCTTTTTTTCGTACCTCGTCGAAAGATTTCTGTTGATAAGTTCGCAGAGAGAATAAATAAAAAACATGATCACACTATTCTTTCATCTTCAAGTCTAGTCATATTGTATATAGTAGTAACCTTATACCTGCATTAATATATTTCTACGCCCCGTTGTTTGCGGAAGGATTGAAAAAAATCTAGAAAAATTGTAATTATCGACTGCCTGTACTGCCTGTATACTCATCCGAATTGGCTGTTCCTGGAATTAAAAGTTTGACGTTCAATCATTGATATATTGGTAACAGCAGTGGGTGTTCTTTCGATTTTGTTTTCTCATAATCATTTCGACCATCTTTTCCTAAGCCAGGACATATTGCAGACATCAATCGTCATGGTTTAAAACATCCGATACTAAACACACAAATCCATCTAGCAATAGAAGTATATTCACATTATTGTGAAGGTATTCTGGCTTATCCTGAGGACTCCACAACTGACACACCTTCATGTATAGTGGGCTGATTTCTCTGATTATAAGTAAAACTTGGGAAGGTTCTCCTAGATAGCATCCACAGTACGTGATGAGTTCAGCTAATGTATTCACCCACTGCGTTCGAAGATTCGTACGCTCTTGATCGTTGGTGCTGCAGACGTGGAATCCCAAGAGTATTAACAAGAAAATCTCATCGCACCGTAAAAGCAATGAATGCTGTTTGGCACTTTTAAATGTATGTGCGTACGGGACGTATGTATATGCAAGGATATTGTAACTATATACTGTCGCGTGAAAGGACCACAATTTCCATATCATAAATTAAAATGAGAACACCAATTCATTCAAAGATACAGTACACTTACAGTGTTTGCACCACGTTTGGATAAAGAGTGTTGGCGAGAGTAACCAAACACACATGAAACTCGGACATATCATCTGCTTCCAGTGCTGTTGATGCTGCGTGCTCATATACTACTCATATACCAGTTTGAAACATTAGTAAACATACACGGAGACTAAGAGAGACCACGTATAACAAGCCCGCAAACATCATGTAATATCATCTTAACAAACACTGCACGCTGAGATACAAGATGGCACGCGCTATTTAATCGCTCCACCTCACACAATAACAACATAAATTACAACATGGTAAAGGGAAACATGCACGCCCTTAGTTCGATTTTGTAGTAAAACTTGACTTCAAATGAACATGCATGAAGACAATAGCTATTAGAGGAAAATATAGTGAATTGAGCAGCTCTGCATTCAAGTGTAGCAGTATGTCAGCGCTAGTGAGTACGTAAACAAGATAAGATTCCATCATTCGTAAAACTGAACAAAATAGCATATTAATACAACACAGAAAAAACAGTTGGACAGGCTTGCGAGGATTCACATCGTTAAACACGATTTTGGAATACTACCTTTAATAGAGAAGGTGTCTATACGCCTAGTTGAAGTCAACGCCTCTCTTAATTTGCGAAACAAAATCAAGCTATCAGCAAAGTCGGAACGCTTTGGTTCTTGTGGTAATCCATTCAGCTATTTTATATAGTGTTGTGAATAAGGAATGCGAATGTTATGAACTGTCCCGGAACTGTGAGAAAAACATATCTAGCAAAAACATGGGAATATGCGATAAAAATATCTGGCATAACAAAACAACCACTGAAATATATCAAACAAAACCATGAAGAATCAAAGGCCTCCGTGATTTTGTAAATCGTATCATTCGGTAACAGAGCGCAAGAACGCAAAGTTTATGAGTGTCCAGTAGTCCGTACACCTTTCGATATTCACATTTAAATAAACATTAGCATAAGTACAAGTATACCAATCTTTACGTTCTCAGCCGACACATCTATACCTTATCTCGGATTAGACCATAGACGTTTTCCTGCGCAACAGCATTTTTCAAGTTATTCCCCGATGTATCACCATGGTCTAATTTACTAATGAAACGTAAGTCAGTCACGCTCACATTACGTGTGGGACTGGAGTCAGTCCTGTCGTCTTGATTGCTTACTGGTGGCTTCTTGCAACCATCTCGTATTGTAAGAGCGTCGACTCCACAATCGATATCATGAATACTGAACACCTTGTACCCATTTCGATCAATGATACCTCCATCACGAACAGTAGATCTCGTTCCCGTATCTTTACTTTGGCCTTGGTTTGGCTCGTCAGGATTACAATCTTGACTGATGTTTTTGAGTTTAGTTTGCATGTTTCGATCACTTCTATTTCTACGCCTACTACGCCCACGTCCACGTCCACGTCCACGTTCAGGTTCACTTTCTGGTCTTGTGTCACCCCTATTCCATGGCGAGGTCGGGGACGGAGGCAATGTGCGCTGCATGGTGTCTTACATATGTGTATGCATTTTTCAACTTATGAGTGGGTGAGGGTGGGAATTAATATATATATGTAATATTTCATACATAATCACATCCCATTTGCAACGTTTGGACATTAAAATGCCCGCGCTTTAGTTAGTGTCCAGATATCTTTTGTTCAAGTGTAGAGTCTGACTGACTGACCCACATGCGTGCGTACCCTGGCTTGCCTTATAATAGAGTGAGTACACGGCGGCGACCTTAGATTAAACTATGATATAGGCTGAAATAGATAGTACTTTGCTAACACCCCAACATATAATATATACTTTATAGCAAGCAGTATGAAAAACAAATACACCGGGTTTAAGGTACCCTATAATGGTGCAGAGATCGATAAAATATGCATTGCAGATACATCCCCTCAAGATTTCTATCGAGAATACATCGCCAATAGAAAACCATGTATCCTCAAAGGTGACTTATCGTGTGGGATTCTTGGCCATTGATTTCACAACGTTTCAGGAATACTTCGTTTGTTACTACAGCACGCTAATACTTCCAATTTACGTCCACAGGCTTCACTGACGATACTCAACTTAGTGGTACAAAACACTGGACAGGCGAGTATCTTCGAGCGCAGGCAGGGGATGCAGAACTGATAGTATGTCCGGCTCTCCATATAACACTTGCAATTTTTATTCTAGTGCTGTGCATATATGTGTGGGTTCCTGTCTTACATTTGGTTGGTTTGTTCAAACGAAATTAAGCAAGTTGGTAGGGATCTCAGAGGCGATACTGGCCCAGCTTTCGTTCGTCGTAATATTTCTTTCTTTTATTTCAGGTAGAACACAGGAAAAATACTGAGGAAGGTTTCGGTGAAGACAAGAAAGTCCAAATGACATTTAGCAAATTTTTAGATGAGCTCGACAGTGGATCAGAAATGTTTTACCTTACTACACAGGAAATACCGTTTAATGATGGCGTTATGGCATTATACGGAAGTCCAGGTATGCCTGCACACCAACGAATATCGTTGTTTTATTGTGCGTAACGTTTAATATTGGTTCAATATGTATTCATGATACCCAAGAAACTGCTAAGAACAAATTAAATCGTCCAAGGATTAAATCGTCCAAGGCCTTGGCTGTTATCAATCGCGTATATATATTCGTGCATATTATTAAGTATAAAATATTATTAAGTATATTATACAACTATTAAGTATATTATACAACTAAGCAGAGTTTTCGCCACTGTGTACTATGAACCGTTTGCAACGAAACATGTGAATGCAGTGAGTAGTTTTTCCAATGATTTTCCAGAACGTCCTCGTATAGTAGGCAACCTCGTACCACAACAAATCAATATGTGGGTTGGTGCCAGCCACACAGGATCAACATCTGGGCTACACCACGACTTTCATGACAATATGTACGTACTACTTAGAGGACGAAAACTGTTTACGTTGTTTTCTCCGGACCAACTTGAGTCAATGTATGTGTATGGAGAGGTTGACACAGTGTTTGAAAATGGCCGCATTTTATATGAGGGAGACCCGATCACGAGGGCAGATGGTCTGGAGATGGACAGTAAGGTAAAGATTATACAATGATGATTGAGTGTTATTGTGACCGTACTTGTGAATTGCAGAATGACCATGTTTTATTCCCGCCCACACATAGATTGTTTACAAGATTTGTTTTCTTGAAACATGTTTAAAACAAACTTTTATTGGACTTTTCTTAGTAGACAGGTCTTTTATATCGTTCCCGCTACCTCGAGCATCTAATGACGCAAGCGGAAGATGCCATCGTTGTTGCAGAGAAGAATAGAGACAATGCCTTGGTCAATCAAAGTCGGTTGGACTTGCAACAATTGGAGAATCAATTCGATGCAGTCACAGAGGCACTGCTGAATGACTGTGACGAAGAGGATCTCATTATGGGCGTACGAAGCAGTGATGATGAGGACGCGGAGAGTGTATTTGATGAAGAAACAATAGAGTGTGAGAGTGAGAGTGAACATGACAGCGATGCTAATGCTCGAACGCCAGAGGAAGTAACTGGAGGTAGAGAGACTCAAATACCCCCTCTTGACACCCCCCCTAAGAGTTTTAGTCGCATCAGATCCGTTCACAGAAACAAGGAGGCAATCTTTAGTAGTTTCCCAGCCTTTGCCCACGCTAAACGAATGGTTGCAGAGCTGAACGAGGGGGATGCACTCTTTCTACCAACTGGCTGGTTTCACGAGGTCACATCCGAAGCTAGCAACGAAACGGAGAATTCCCAACCTTTAAGCAAACAGGTTGATAATTCGGAGGCACTATTTAGTGCAAACCCCTACTTACACGCAGCTCTAAATTTTTGGTTTTATCCCCCAGACAAAGAATCGGACTACACGAATCCTTATGCAGATGGCCTATGGAGTTATATGTGGGGTTTACGGGTAGGAGGAAACATGGCGGATAAGCGCGAGCTTGATACAACACACGAAGAATCGTTAGCAGGGGTCAAACGACTCAAAGAAGATTCCTAGTTCTTTGGGAGGTTGTAAGACAATTGTGCAATTAATCGAAGTTCTATTAGCGATTATTGATATATTAAATATGTGTTCACAACTTGGTACGAAACAATTTTTATTGGTTCAAGTGTATTATGATACAGGAATATATATTTATCTTACTTCTAAGCAACTCATCTTCTTCACTCTTGTCATTTTTTCTTGCAAAAAGTGTAGTGATGTCTTCGTAGGTAAGTGTTCGGGATGGCGTATCATTTGCTTTCATGCTAGTTGACCATATCGACTGGACGTAAGGTCATTCATTCATTGCAATCACAAATCTACTAATTTTCTCTCTCACATTCTTGATACCCTGGAGTAGCTTATTGGGTATGAGGAATCACGTGAAATAAAAGGCATCTAGGCTCAGTACTCACTCGTCACTTCTTCAGCGCCGACTTTTTCCTCTGTGATATACAAATGACAATGCAGCGACAGCAGTAAAATGCACAATGAAATTAGTACAGCAGATACAGACCTTTCCATACCACTACTGCCGAGGCGACACGTTTAAGATACATCAGCGAAATTTTGCATTTCACATCACGTACACGGAACGTACTATTTGTCTAAATCCAGTCACACTGCCCAACACAAAGCTATTTTCAAAGCAGACATACATCATGCGGTTGTTTTACACATAGTCACATAATCGAAAAAGAAGACATCAGAGCGAAGTAATAAGGAAAATTTCAAACCTTCAGTCCTGGAGGTTCATAGTCTGGACTAATCGTTTGAGCAGCAGGCTTCTTTCTAGCGACACGAGTTACTGGGATATACGAATCATCTCCATTCGAATCATCACCATGTGAATCATCCTCGTCAAAGTTGACGCAAGATCTGTCTTTTGGTTTGACAACATCATCGCCTTTACTGACAGCTGCTCTATTGCCATACTGATGAATAGTAGAAGCAGATCTGCAGGATACTGGCCGATTGTCACCATGTTTGTTCTCACTGTCATTTGGACTATCAGTTGATATTATATTCCGTGACACAGAGCAAGTCGCCACTATATTAACAAATTCCGAGTACCTGTTTTATAAATACGAAATGATTAGTGTCTCTGAGATGGTCAAGAAACATATATAATACATGGATTAGCCAACCAATTAGATAGCGGGAAGAGGATTGCGCTACTACATTCTCGATATGTTTGTTAGTGAACCTAGATGTACGTACACATCAACATTTATTTACACATGAATATCTTTACCATGTCCATAGGTCGTGTGTGTTCGTGCTTATTCCCACACCCTCGACCTTTCCTACAGAGGTACGAATGTTTGTACCGTTGAGCAATACACGGGTAACAGGCGTTTTTTCCGGGCCACGATCAGATTTTTTTAAGGGTGCACCAGAGGTGTGGTGATGTCTTGTATATCCTTCTCCAGAGAGTGGGAACGACAATCTGATGAAATCTTGTGTGTGATGTAGAATCGAAATCGTCACCATCGCTGTGCACAAGTGGGACATTCTCTCGCGAGCATTTCCGACTTTATGATACTCTGTGTCGGTACTTACAACACGAGATTCACCAGCGTTTAGCCTCAGTACAAACATGTCGTAGTCTACAGCGGCACCCTCGTCGTCAGACTCATCTCCGTCGCACTGAGTATCGGCAGTTTCGAGTGGAACCTCCTCATGATTCACCCCTGGTTCTCCTTTCGTACTACTCATATTTGTGGTGGGAATACCAAGCACCGCTTTCGTTGCCCGTGCGATGTGATGTAGTCGAACAGACACCATGTCTTCCATCGCACGCCACACAGCAAGTGGCTCATCTTCATGGGCAAACGGAAGGTAGGCAACAACTTCTGCCAAGTACAACAGGTATTGCATGCCATTCGTGGCAATGCCTACTGAACTTGTATTCGGACTAGTTTTGGTCAGTTGCCCAGAAGGAGACGAAGCTGAGACGGTTGCAGTTGATTTATCTTTCGGAATTGCATTGCTTGTATCGAAATCTCTTAGCATTTCTCGAAATACGGATCTTCGGTTCATTTGGCCGGTGGATGAAACCAAAACATAGGTACGAGACATTGTACTAGCTCGCGACCTCGTCACACCTCCACCAACAATGTATCCAGACACATCCTATTATTCAGTACAAAGAAACGTTTCGGGATGTAAATTATACAGTCACCCTGATGAAAAAAACCAGAGAATAGACCACATATCAACATGAACATTCGTCTTTACGTGCACACCTTTTTTTGCTGGATGCTACAAAGCAATTTATATGATAAACGGATTCCTTCAGCCACAGACGGAATTACGAAAGACCGGTGTTTATCGTGCTGATCCTGTGGTTACAACAGTGTTGGGATGACGCGGGTCAAGCCACTGCAATAATTTAGCTGTGATTGCGAGCAGAAACTTGAACCAATTACCTTTAATAGGTCGAATGCTTTATTTTGGATCACTTTCTCAGTATCTGCCTCGAGAGCAATGATGTGAGCGATGCACTATCAAGACGAATTGAGCCATACCAGAAGACCCCGTACGTATAGCCACATCCACCGAACAGTGTATTACGTTTGTGTAAGTCCAATGCTGTACATGTCATCAGTTCTATATACTATACGACAAGCAACTTGTTGACCAGTAAATCTGCAAGCATGATATACGACTACGTACGTTCACACCGTACGCTACACTGCAACGTACACCATCACACCTTCATTGGGTGGACAAGGCCTTGCCGAAGACACAGTCCAATCACGTGTAGAGCCACGAGCCGTGTCTTTGCAACTGGCGAGAACATAGTCTCTAATATGTTCGGGAGTAGAGACTGCATTGCACCAGTTAAAGCTCTGTACAAATCATAACAATAAGGTCATAAACAGAAAAAGCACCACCACAAATAACTATATAAAGCTGTTAAGACGACAGACACATTGTGAAGCCAGATTGTTCACAACAGTATTATTTGCCTCCTACAATCTTGCCACAAGTAATGTCGTCCTCAGAACTTGGTAAATTATGTAATAAAAAGTACCAGTGAGAAGAGGATTTAACTGCCGGATAAAATATTTGTATTGTATAAAATCCCTTTTTGCATTTAACATACGTGGCGTCGCCATCCATATACGAACCCATCACATCTCCTCCATTCTCAGCTGTTTGCCCTACAGTAAAATTGTGTCCATTAAAATACACAGAGCGACCAAGATGACACCAAAGACCAACATGTGGATAAGAACAATATACTCATATATTTAATAGAATACCAGTCTGGTTCAGTAAATGAAGACGCTCCTCCTCCTCAGTCAAAATCAACTTCAAATTCTGCAGCACTCGACAATCCAAACTATCCTTCCTCGACTGAAGATATTTGCGATAAAGTCGTTCGGTCAAGGCCAATGTCATGAGCATGGGGTAACGAACGAAGAAACATCCTACGATTGGTATGGTAAAACAAAGTTGATTAAAAGATAATGCAATACATATAATCGCTCCAACGGAAAGGAAACTACTAGCGCGACGATCACGGAATCTTTTGGAATTTAAATCAAACATTTAGCTTATCACCTGGCACTCGATTTTAATTATATATACCTAAAGCATTCAAGCTGGTTGTTCGCACTTGACTTTCACCTCGGGCGAAGAACAATAATACTTCATACACTGCATCCCTCGTCTTGCCCTACGAATGTACACAACAATATTTGGCTGACTACATAATGATGAATCAAATAACACATAAGGCATTTCTAACGGACTGAGGAGTTAATTGAGAACTAAGACGAGTATAAGGAATACATACCGGATTCAGAGTTTGAGCAGCAGCATCCCCTCCACGGGATTGATATAAATCAACTGGCAGGCACGGAAATTTAAAATGGCACGTTAGATCAAATTCTTGGTGTGAAGAATTGTGAGAATACATTTGTGAGAAAAATGAAATTGGTATGGAAATACCTAGATCTGAGGAGTCAAAGTCGTAGTACCGCACCAGCATACCAAGTACAAATATCGCCCGATTTAAAGTGGCACTCGCTCGAGCATCGAAACGTTTGGTTGATTCACACGCCAATTTCTGCTTCACAATATATCCTACATTGAAAGTGTAAAACCATCGACATCGCACAAAGCGAAGGATAAACAAATCAAAATAGATGAGTTTGTTTTGTATTCGCATCAACAACGTACACACAACAATCATGGTTTACCTCCTCCCACGACCTGGTAACCCCAATGCCCAGATTGGGTGAGTGGGTTGAAACTATTGTGAAAATTTAATCAATTTACCATAAAATTTGCAAAGGAGTTCAACGAGGCCTGTATAATTCTTCGTCACCTCAGATACCACAGTACACAGGCATTTCGTCGCACTCGTAAGAACCTGAAGCATATGAAGTATGCATTAAAAATAGACTGGCGGATAAGGCTAGTGACTAGAAAGTTCGGTGAGACTACGAAAGATGGTAAAAATTATTGAGAGCGACATTCTTCATTTGAATTCAAATGAGTTGGAGAACTGAGTGAAATTGTAAAGGCATGCTGTTATTTCGTAATTGCGAAAGGTACATTCATACCAACTGTGCATTCGCACCCCATGCCCTCTGCGACAAAATTTCGCGCAACTTGTTCTCAACGATTTGCATGGCCTTTGAATCTATATTCTTCGCCACACGGAATCCCATATCCAATAGTAGACATACATTATGAACTATCAACACTCGGTCCTGACCCTTGTTTATGAAAGAAATAAACCACGAAAGGAATGAGAAAGTACTCGTCAAGATATTGTGACGAATAAACACTTCCACAATAATGCATTTTGTACTTGTACACAAAAAGTAGGTAATTATGCACCGATCTACGATGAGGCAAACGATGTATATGGCTAAGACAGAAGTAAGATTGTGGCTTGAAGTTTTAAGATACAAAGGAGAATTGATTTTGATAACTTACCTCATCCAGATATGCGCTAAGGACAGTCATATGAGGAACAATGACTGTGGGGATTGCTTGCGTAAACAAAAGCATCGTCAATAGTGTGTCCAGGAGATCATCACTCTGCATGTAGGTGATCAATCCGTAAGTGATACATCAATGGTACCAGGCAATAGTAAGATCATAAATGGCAAACACGTTTTGGTGTTCACAAATATAGTATGCAGCAGGTAGCGTGTAGTAGAACGACTTCATTCCGTCCATTTAAGTATCTAATTATATTTCATAATCAATAATAGTTGACATATATATCAATAAGTAAGCACTGACCATGTTTTGGACAGTAGTAGACGCGGATTTGATATCGCTTTCTATGATCATCACAGACTCGTTCAAGCAGTCTGTTAATACGCTGAAGAGTTCTATTGTCTGAGACGTTCCTTCATCTCTTTTAACGACACCCTTTACAAGATCGTTCATCCACTCAGGAGAGGCTTGGTTCACTCTTATCGACCTGACTACACCTTTTATCAGGCTAGAAAGCAAGGGAATGTATGTTGCGTCACAAGTGAGCACTATATGGCAGAAATGGTTGCTGTACGGCAAAAATGAATATAGTGCGCGAAAAACAACGGTATGACACTGTAATAAGTAGATTCTAAGCAAAAGTTCTCAACACACCTCACTCGACGTTGCGTCTCTACCTTGAAGTCATGCGAAGCTATGTCACGAGACGGGAGAGGAGAAAACCAGATTTTCTCAAACGTCTTCTGGACCAGAGCTCGAATGCTGTCAGATTCATCGCTTACACGCCTCAGCATAGACGTGCATATGGCAGGGATCTCCGGGTTCTCAGGTTGGGCTTCGCAAACCTGAAAATTCGGTACACATTTTAGTACTCGGATATCTCAGTTGCTTCCAATATCAATTCTCATGCTGGCTGGACGATGGGCGGCAACGGTGTATATAGCACATACCTGGCTCAGAATCTTGATTACTGTTCTCCTAACACTCTTTCCAGTGTCTTCCAGTCGTGTAATTATCTCCGGGTAGTAGCGGTTCGTGTACTCTGCAACATGGTATATCAAATAGGTCACAACAGAGAGAGCGTCAGAAAGAGTAGAAGAGATTAAATATTCCATGCAGCCTTCCAAACCATGGTATGTCCATCTTATTAGATCACTTTGCAAGTTTTACTGACGTACGCGGGTAAGAGAAGTCAGCCAGAGAATATGAACGAATGTGGAAGTACCTGGGTAAGAAATCATAAATCGACCGACTAGTTCCACAGCGGCTTCTCGAACGGACGGCAGCTTGTCCCGCAATCGACCCATCACAGTGTCAGCCACGCCCTTGTTCTCCAGTAGCTTAGGGTCCGCCACAATAATTCCTACAGCGTATAACACAATATTTCAATTGAATGATTACATAAATATATTGATTCACGAGTACCGACCAAACCCTTTCCATGGTACATGCGCACAATTCATGTTGTCTGATTGTTTATATTTCTACTAATCATACCATTCAGATTCTTCATTGCTTTTGACCTCATATTCGCAGTGGAGCTCAGACACTCGTTAAGAACTCGACGGATAATCGTGTCAGTGTACCGATGTAGGGACACAGTCGATACATCACACACACATCGTACAGCCCGTAACGCGTCTGAGCGATCAATAAACATTCCTGTTTCTGCATCATGAATGTCTTGTTCTTTTATACTTCTCGTGCAGACAAATTGTAAAGGCACGAACGAATAGCATAGATGAGTAGGGTGAGTTACAAAAAGATGCACATCCTCCACACCAATGGCTATGTGATTCCTAAGGTACAGTAATAAGTAGTGTAATAGCTATAAATCAGAGCCTTCATTCATACTTGGCATTAACGTTCGCTGTCCAAAAATGACAAAAATTTTCTTTCCTCAAATTTGCCTCTTCTTGAAACGCTGGGGGCTGCATAACAATCTCTACGCCTGCTTCTTCCAATATAGAAGTGGGTTGGATTGCCTAATCACAAAACAATAACCGGTAATATAAACATGTGCGTTGTCAAAGACCGGACAAAAGGCTACCAAAATCTGTTTCATGTCGAAAACACACACCTTGTTAAGATCGACGATCCATTGAGCATGATAGAAGCTGCGGGCATTGATATTAGCGCGGACTGCCATGGGATTGCCAATCAGGTATCTCGAAAGATGCTTTTGCACAATAAAAAATTCGGGCTGCTCAACCAAATTGGGTTCCTGGGACTGTGACATCAGACGAGTGTTGCAGGCAACACACATCCATTCTCCTCTGTTGATGACCCATAAAATTCACATAGTACAATACGAAGTGAAACAGTGTAAATATGCTCGAATAGTGTTAAATTAGACCGAACGTGCTTCTATATCAGCCTTCGTATATGTTCATTGATCACAACACTACAGCAAACAGTGGTGGCGAAACTCATACTTTTGTAATCAGGCTAAACGTGCAGTATGTAGCAGCCAAGTGTACGGAGCATATATATACATACGAATAAGTTGGGGGGATACTAACGCACGTGCCATGGTACCACTTGCGGCACCCGCCATCACACTTGATCATGAATTCTCCGTGGTAGCCTTTGCCACACAGGCACTGAGCTTGCTCGCCTTCGCTAGATGCATCCGCCTACATGATAAGAGGCGACGAATGCAGGCTAAACTCACATATTATGCTTACGATGGATGCATGGTTTTTGCATATAGTTTGGCCTGAAATGAATGATACTGAACGCAAACATCCAAATGCTTACCATGTGTTCTCGTATCTCCTCCAAAACGTTCACGGATAATACATTTTGACCAGCCAGCTTCAGTTGTTTAGCAATAAGCCCAAGTGAATCCAACGCAAGCCCTCTTGCAGTTACATCTAATTTCTGATTGTTTAGCGCCTCCGACTTAACCACGCACAAATCATCAAATGATTGAAAGATTTAACTTTTTCGTAAATTGTGAATCTCGACAATAAAAGTGGGCTTTTTGTTTTCGTTGAGCTATACAGAGTGCTCGTATATGATAAAATATCTACATCACAGAACAACAGGCAACAGAAAAAATCATTACCAGAATCACAACCAAGCGAGTCAGCACCATATCAGCAGCAGGCCACTCGGGTAAATGGAGCATCTTTAGAACATCATCCAAAAAATTGCAAAACATTTCCTTGTACGATGTTTCCTCTTCCCCCTTGATGCTAGCTCTATAACAAAAGAGATATATAAATGTCACTCTCGTTTTCGTAGTTGCGAATACATTAAATGGCTGTAATCATAAAGTATTTGAGAACGCTTATAGATAGACAGTAAACCAGTGCGGATCAATTTGACAGCCGTTGTATGAAAGAACATACTTTTGGAAGAATTTACCCAGAAATTCACTTGCTATCGTGACTGCTGATTCGTATGCTCGTACAGCTTGTATCTCTACACATTGAGACTCAGATACCTATCATTATATACAATTTATTAATTAGAAAGACACGCAGGTAACCATTAAATACCATAAAGGATAGTCAGCAGTAATGCAAAGTAAGCACTCTCAACATACTGGTGGATTTTGATCGTCCGTTGATGTGATCGTTGTTGAGGTCTGATCACTCGTAAAACTCTGAAGTAGCTGAAGAAACAAGGCCGACACAAACATCGAATTGGCATACTCTCCGTCACGAGTCTCATATCTGTTGGATCGTAACATCTTGTTATTAGTGTTTTTACTCCGTAAAATTACAAATCCAAATATGTATCCAACACTCAGCAGTATGACGAGATAATCTAACTGTTACATAATCAAACTTACTTGAACGTGCGGAGATTTCGTTTCGAGGTAGACAGTTTGCTTAGAAACAAGAATATATCGTATATGATATTTTGACGGTGTTTCATATACCTGCGGGAAACCTGTCTTACAACAATAACATGATTAAAGGAGGTATCTTTTCGTGAAGGATATGAACAAAGGTCTTGTTAGGCAACACATGTAGGTAATAAATGGATGGTTCGAGTCCAAGGTTAATCTTTTCAAAGGACATCAATGAACATACCGCACAAGCCATGCTCAAGCTAATCTCTTGTAACTGTGTTAGAACAACGCTTTTGCTCACCAAATCATCCGATGTGTAGGAGAAGGTTCCAAGAGAGAGAGCGGTGATCTGGAGAAAAATAGAAGCATCGATACTCGGCGATAGCAGAGTGCTACTACATCGACTAGATGAAAATATAACACAAACTTACCTCCAATATAAATTCGTCATTACAGTTCTTCGAAGCCAAAAGATCAACAAATTTCGACATTATACTACATATTTTTGTATATATGTTACTGCACATGTAGTGTATAAAAATGCGCGCAGTTAGAAGATTCGATTTACTTATTTTCATTCAAAATGAGCTCGCTTGTTGACTTTCAATAGAAAATGCAAGTGAAATAATTAACGAAATAGTTTAAACCATATACAAGCATGGCAAAGGTATAGTAGTTCTACGACGAATTAAGTATCCAATATCTCTCGTACATAAATGTTTATATTACATACTTTATTCCTCGTTGAAATTGGGGATTGCTTTTCTGAGGATGTAACGCTTGTGACTTTTTCTTCTTTATTTTCGAATCTGATGATAAACGGTAGTGCTAGAGTTTCAAACTAAGAAAGACGATCGATATTGCTACTAGAAATTAAATCAGATAATTTATACCTTTGGTGTATACCAACATATACATGCAATACAGGTGGTACATACTTTCGAAGGAGCCAGTGCTACCCTGTACACGCAAGATAGTTTTGTTGATATGTTGCTTCACAAATTGGAGGGCATTAGTCAAATAATCCTCGATATAAATCTATTGAACAAACCGGACAAAACTGAGTAGGATGTCATCAATGATATACGCCAATCCAGTTGACAGATCCATGTGCTAACATTAAAACACTGTTACCATACCTCATGTGGAATGTTATGGGCGGTCATCAGTGCAAGGATTATCTGAGTTGCCTCCATGCCAACCATCACAGATTCGAACTCCTTCTCAGACGCGAGCTTCAAGGATAAATCAAATCGTATGAGAGTTTAATAGTTGAGGTTTACTTAAATTGTCGTCCATGACGGAATATGATATCTTCTCACAACCAAAGATCAAACTCTCTCACACGACAAATAACTCACATTGCGGACACTTACTGAATCTAGAGCAATCTCACTTTTCGCTGTAATATGACGATCCATAAGGTATGCTACAGGAGACAACATATCGACCGATATCTCATGTAGTACATCAGAATGTAACGAAACTTGTATCCTACGAATGAAAATTACGAACACCCCATGTTGAGAAATGCTCATTAGAAATTGAAGCAAGCATTGGGGAGAGCTACCTCATTATGATAGACTGACTTCAGATTTGATGTATGGGCTCCTCATTCGAAAAAGAGATAGTAAAAAGTAACTCCTCTAATACTAGAATGTTTGAGAAGACTACGATGTGTTGACAGTAGTATATAACATACCTCAGCTCGGACAACAATTTGAGCGGTAAGCTTTGGAAATCGGCCATGTTCCCTGTCTCAGCAAACCGCATCGATTCACTCACTCCCACCTGGTCTAGCAGTTTCGAAATCGTGGATAGAGATAGCTTCACATTTTTCGGAGTTGTAACATCTGGAGGAAATAAATGCATAGTCTAAATGTTTGGAGCATGCGAATTGGAGCCTTGTCCACGTACACAGATTAAATTCAAACAATACCTTCGTCTCGCCTATTTTTATTCTTCCAGGGAGTACTTGGGCCGGAGCTGAACCCATTTGACAATCTCTTCTTTGTCGCAGATGACGGCTTTGCTGACTCAGTAGGCTTTGACTTTTTACGAGGCGTTCTGTACTCTTCTAGGTAAACGATCAGAGTCGAGGTGACACTTTCATGTTATACGATCACCGATGCAAGTATGCGCAATGCAAACGAGAAGATGCAACATGAAATCTAATTCAACAGAACGCAGCGTAATTGGTCACGTCTTCATATTTTGCAACTAGAGTTGAACTAGTGAACATATATATTTCCTCACACGATTGCCGTCTCCGTTTCAACAATCAAACATGGATCTGTTGGGATACTCAAATAATACATAGTGTACTCATGTTGACCTGTAGATTAATGTTGATCCATTGACACGCCAGAGCAGTTATAAGAGCACCGAGACACAGCCAGCAAGTGATGGAACACACAGCTATGGAACATACATTAGTCATACAAACCAGGAGCATTCTCTAACAAAACAATATTGAACAATTACATTGAAAACTACATACCTGCACCACCAGGATGACCGTGTTCATCACTCTGTTGAAAATGCTTTCTTTTGAGAGACTCTGGACCTGACTGCTGGTCGGTCGTAGTGGAGTGCTCATTCTTGGCAGGGCTTACCTCTTCCACAGAATTTTTACGCAAATTCGATTCGAGATGCTTATAATGGTCAGTATTGTCAACTTCGGGTGTGAGATGGACAGTAGGATCAAGAGTATATACGGGTGAAATCGTTGGAGAGGCAGACACACTACCAACATTAAGTGTGAGTCGATCTCTGCCGTGAACGTCCATCTTCCTCATCTCGACACCAGACGCCACTAAATTATTCTGTTCGTTACCACTCAATGGCGGTTCCAACGAGTGATACAAGCGTACTGGGTCCTGAGGACTAGCCAAGTTTACAGGCATATGCATCTGCACAGATGCGGAGAAAGGTACTGCTGGCATTCGTGTGGACAGATCAAACACATGTGGCTGTTGTTGAACCAGTGATTGTAAGCCAGGAGGAAGCATTGCAGGGTTGTTCTGAGGATTTGGCCAGGGGGCTGCGGTTGGCATATTAATTTCCTGAATGCCTGACACAGAGGCCAATAACCGGCTTACGGTCTCACTCATTTTATGTGGAATAGGACAATTCAGCACAGTTGTACGAGCAGGGTACAGATAGCCCACTTCTGGCCCTTTAGTCGGCACAGGTGATGGAAATGGGTACTGTGCAGCCAGGTAACTGGCCGGTATCATGCCCGTAAGAGCTAGATAGGGTGGAAGTTCTGATTGATTCTCCATGATGGATGTTGTGAGTTGGAATCGTTCCGTGATCTCAACTTCCGACTATTTTTACATTACATTGCAAGGTCAACGATATGAGAAATATTGTAGAGCATGAGCTGATGTGATATACCCGAACGCACCACAATAATTAGGTACGCCACTGACACTGCTGGGGGTGCTGTTCGTACAGTAGTGTGTCTTTGTGGTGTTGTTTGAGGGGAGAATTCATAAATATAGCTCTTATCATGTGAAAGAATATAGACCAAAAGACCGCCAGAAATTTAAAACATATCTAACCACCCAATTTCCCGCCACGATTCAGCCTGAGGCCACCAAAACTCAACAAAGTCTGACATTCATTCATACTGAACAAACAGATAACGTCACCTGCAGCCCTCTTGATAAAAAGGACTGCACAGAACCACAACTCACGTGAGATATTACGATCAGGTTTGTAGGCACACGAAATGCATCAAACTGTATACAATTGATGATCAATTGAGTATATATTACTACTTTTATTTGTATTTGCGAAGCGAAGTGCAGGAGATTCAACCATGCATGTGGGTGTGTATACTCTGTCCACAGAGTACAGTAAGTTCCACGTTTGTCTACTGCTATTTGTAACAAGAGAAACCAGGAAATACTACCACCGTCAAATCAATCAATCGCTTCGTCATCTAATGGCCACGGTATTTCCCTTGCTTATAAACACACCTACTATTATCTACGAATCGAGTTTTCGCGCATATGAATGGAAAGAACGTGCAACCGTTCGTTAAATTACATTTATAATACGTTCTTTCCTCTTACGGAGAGAGATGAAAAATGTTACAAACTTAATTATAAATTAAATACCCTCGTCCCTATACCTCTTTGAATGCATTGATGAATGGATACGTGGGGGTGCCTGGGATGGTGGATGTATGGATGGATGTATGGGCGAGAATTTTGTATTTTTCTACATCACATTTGGGTTTTTTTTTTTTTGCTAGGGCTCAGCCGGCTGGTAAGGTACCAATGTCAAATTCAATGTAGGTACACTCTGCTGCTTGCTTCTGCTACCTTGGCTCGGTTTCATCGTGACCGTTTTTACCACCATGACGTTGGTGGGTGGGTGGCATCGTGAACCGAAAAAATGGACGGAAAATAAGTGCAGGACGGTAATAGAAAGATAGGGTGGCAGGGGTGTGGTGAGGGTGGTAGAGTGGTAGGGAGGGTGAGGGTGTACTTAGCGAATAGCTTGGGGTAGGATAGGGTGGTAAAGAGTGTAGGATAGGGTAGTAAGGAGGGTAGGGTAGGGCAGGGTAGGGTAGGATTGAATAGCTTAGGGTAGGGTAGGGTAGGGTAGGGGGTAGGGTAGGGTAGGGTAGGGTAGGGTAGGGCAGGGTAGGGCAGGGTAGGGTAGGGTAGGGTAGGGTAGGGTAGGGTAGGGGCGTATGGATTGAATAGCTTAGGGTGTAGGGAATAGCTTGGGGTAGGGTAGGGAAGGGTAGGGTAGGGAAGGGTAGGGTAGGGTAGGGTAGGGTAGGGTAGGGTAGGGTAGGGTAGGGTAGGGTAGGGTAGGGTAGGGGGTAGGGTAGGGTAGGGTAGGGGGTAGGGTAGGGTGGTAGGGAGGGTGTTGTGTAGGGAATAGCTTGAAGAGGTGGTATGAGGTAGGGTCGACAATAGGCCGCAAAGTAAACATATATATAACTTACGTCATATGTTCATCTAACCCACATTTGAATTACATCGAAACATTTTATTATAATGGCTCCTCCCAAGTACGCTGATCTAGGCAAGGCCGCCAAGGACTGTCTTTCCAAGGACTTTGTAATCGGTGATGCGAAGTTCGAGGTTAGCACCAAGACCTCCACGGGCGTGGTAAGTTGAGCATGCTCCAATTTTTCGCCAGAAAATACCGTTGAACGCAAATGTTATAGTAGAATACTTATATTATTTGTGTCCCATCTATTCACAGGCTTTCAAGACTACTACTTCGAAGAATCAGAAAGATGGTTCTGTTGGCGGAGTGTGTGAGGCCAAGTACAAGTACGGCCCTGCCAACCTTGAGGTTACTGAGAAATGGAACACCAAGGGTGTTCTATTACAGGTATGTCCATTTTAATGCAATTCCCAAGAGACATTATGACGTGGGCGGTGTGAATATTATACGCACTACTCCGCTTGGGTGATATGTGTATATATGTTCTTTATTTTATTCACATTATTTTGTTTAAAACGTTTCGTTCAACCAGACTGTCACCCTTGACAAGCTCGCCGATGGTCTCAAGATAGACAACGACACCACGTACAACACGAATGATGGAAGCATTGGAACCATAATCAAGTTGGACTACGTCCAGAAGCAGATCCACACTACTGCTGACATTAACCCTTTGAAGAAGTTCGTAAACGCTACCTCTGTGTTCAACCACAAAAACGTTTTCATCGGTGTACAAGCTGCGTACGATGGTGCCAAGGGAAACGTTGCCTCCAAAACCATCGCCGCGTCGTACATTGCCCCTGACTTCTGCTTTACTACGAGGTGAATGCAATTTGTTGTGAATTTCGTGTCTCAAAAATGAGCAGAACAATCGAACCGAATCTAAATATATCTATGAATGTTTCTCCAACTCTGTTTGTGTTTGTAGCACCGACGGCGAGAAAATATCTTCTTCTCTACACCATAAGGTTTCTCCTCGAAGCACTGCTGCCGTATCTTTTGGCTGGAAGAAGGGATCCAATGACACTGACTTCGCTCTTGGTGGTCACCTTAACCTTGACAAGTCTTCTTTCATCAAGGTATTGAAACGGATATGATTTTTATTTATGTTTTCTTGTGATTTGCAGTACCCGATGTTACGATGTGAGGACACTGGAATACCATGCTCTGGCCTGTTCGGCAGAGTTTAAACTTAAAATTTTATACCAACAGGCCAAGATGACGCACGATGGAAAGCTAACCTTCGGATATACGCAAGCCGTCAGCCCTCAGGCAAAGGTGACTGTTGGTATGGCTGTTGACAGTCAGAACCTTGCCACTGATGCCCACAAGCTCGGTCTTTCTCTCGTCATTACCGCTTAAATGCGTTCCGGTGCTAACAGTTAGTGAGTGCGACACCGAAGTTGTCTTTCCGTCGAACCAGCAATAATATTTGTAGAATCAAAGCAGTTATGCGATTGGCAACAGGGCGGGCGGGCACATGGATAAGTGTAGTTCCTACTTGATATTATTAAATGCCAGCGTTACAGAATGCTGTAGTGTGATAAATGATTTACACTTTTTCTGTACGTTTAAGTAAGTAGGCCTAGACACAAATTTTTGCGCTGAATTTTGTAGTCTTGTTTATAATAGTAGTTTTTGCCAATTTATTTCTTTGCCATGAGGTCTTTCCCGGCACTGCAGAGGCAAGACTTTTTGAACGCTTAGTGGGTATATGACAAGACTTGTAAGTATATGCTTATTACATTTCCTTCGCCACGTGTGTGATTTTCTTGTAATGGAGAAATTTCATTGAACTACAACTCACCCACGTCTGGTTCCACAAACGCCTCTGGAGGTGGATTACGGGCAAAAAAGTGACCGTGGTATAACATGAAAATCCCGTTGGCGGCAAGGTAAATGGCTGCAGCAACGCTAACGTAAATCGAAAGATTTCTCGCCTTTGTATTGTCAGGAACCACAGTAGCCTTTGGTTGAAAATTGATCGTGAGAATGTTATTGTCTCGAGCTTCGAATCCTTCGTGTGATACTATAGTGTTCTCTGCCAACTCCCAAATAGTACGAGTCTGGAAGTCGTTGAGTTCATCTTGAACCGCTGGTGAGCTTATTCCCATGAACTGTAACTGAACTGAGTTTACCCCCCGTCGTAGCTCGGGTAAATCGCAGTGGACTTGCGATCCGTCTAGTGTGCAGGTCACGCCCTCGACCTCGGGCATTTGTGTAATGTTCAACCATTGCGGGACCCAAGAGCTTGTGTAGAGAGTCACGTTCTTCGCTGGAGACGGCCCGATGTTTTCTGATAATGTAAATTTTTTTTTTTTTAGAATTGAAGTCCTATGCAACGCATAATGATGTGAAGATAAGAAAAATCATGTATTCCTATGCTTAACTTCTGTACAATAATTGTCGACATCATGTCCGTATGTTCAACTTACGGCAATTTATGGTTACTGTATATGCTTGGTTGGGTAGAACAGTTTTCGGTGTAATTGCTGACGTCATAGACATCTTGACCTTTGCCTCCGTAATTTGTAGAGTAACAGCAGCTGCATCGTTTGTTTGTTTGTTGTCGTTCGAGCTTGTTATCTCCCACAAAGCCACGTAAGTAGACCCAACTTCAGGGGTAGCAATGTAATCAAACGTAAATCTGCATCAAATCAGGAAAGTTCTAGTTAGCTTATGCGGATTATATGCGCTCAAACAAATTGCTAGATTGCGATGCAATCAATCACGGATTTTGTATGTACGATGGTAGGTAGTACATGCAACTTAATGCAGCCGTATATGGTTTCTTACGTCGTGTCCTCGAACTTGGCTTCCTGATCGATTTGTCCATATATGCATGTCCATGAGGTGGCATTGTACATCGCATCTACCCCTAGACATTTGGGAACAGAACCTGCTCGAAGGATCATATTCTCGTCCCACGTCAGTGTAGCTACTACATCTGCCGTGACCTATGTTTGTAAACAAGGTTTGGATGATGAATATTATAGATAAATACGTTATTGCGTAAGTACGAAATAGAATACTCTTTCCCTGGATACATACCAAAACGCCCTTCTCCCTTAGTGACGCCTGAAGTTCAACTGTCTGATCAAGGGCAAACTCATAGGCACCGTTAGATGTAACATCTTGACCATAGTTGGGAACAAGCTTTGCTTCGACATCGGCGAACGCTGTTGTAGCAAACGACCACTGAGCATTCTTGGCGCGAACAAACAAAGGAGGCGCGTAACTCTGTGTATCCTCTTGATCTAGCGAAACGATACTAGCAGTGACCAGCACACCGGTAGCTGGTGCGATATCGATCGATGCGAGGACAGGAACCCTTACACGTGTGCTAGAGGCAGGTGGATTGTTAGTCACACATGTCAGAACGCTTTCCTTATTTTCGCTATTTTCTATTGCACGCTCAGCAATGGTGCATACCGGCTGTACGTCAAATCCGCTATACGTTATGTCCTTCGAGTATACAATCAACTGAAATATACAACAAAAAAACGTAGATGATCAGAGAAAGTGGTTAAATGAAACATTTCTAAGTTTGCTATTTTTTTTTTGTTCAAGTTTGGTTCTGCTTTGTATGGATTTACCAATTCCAGAATTGCAAACATACGTTATCTGGAAATACCCAGTCGATAACTAGATTCGTTGCGGGTGTAGACGGATGAAGATTTGTAGTTGTTAGGGTAAACGTTGCATCTCCACCTAATGCGATTTGAGCGAATTCGTTGCTGCTCAACCCTATGTCTACGCCGTGGTAAACGGAGAATGCTGCAGTCGTCTCTGTACCGTCCTACACACACAGCAAATAAATACTCAAACTAGTCAGTTTGTGCAGTAAGTTCTAATGCATGCAAAGTGACCTGTGCGCTAATTTTAAAGAATTGTATGCTAGCTAACATCACCCGAGCTCTTGACAATAAATATTTGGGCTTATGAATATCTGTGTGCATACCTGAGACTTGGAGACCGCAACTACACTAGGAACAACGGCCTCGATCACGTTCTTGTGTTGCAGAACGGTTGCAATTCGCCACTGGCGGAATTCATTTACCAACATGTCGGAGCCAACACACGTCACTTGTGTAGCACTTCAATAAAAATTAAATATAGCATTTAACACGAGAATGTGTAGAAGCACTCCTTTTTTTTTGCCAATTTGCAGTGCGAGTCACTAATTACCTGTCTTGGGTGCATCCAGAGGGGATTATTCCCCATGCTTCGTGAGCACCAGTGATTGTTACAGTAGTTGAATGCGCTCCGAGCTTGTCAGAGGGCCCAGAGTTCACCACAGTTAAAGTACGAACAAGAGCAAGATTTTCATAAGGGTAAATGGAGGAGGAGTCCGGTAAGCCCTGTGATGCAGACATGACTGGTCTGTAGTTGAAAGAATTAATTGATAATAACTGTGGTGAATTGATTGGTAGAAAGTGCGGGTGAAACATGCAAATACTCCATGAGAACCTAACAAGCTCACATATAACTTACATCAACATCACGTCCATGGCAGAGCTGACACAAACGGGATATTCGATCAACAACGATTTTGCTGGGAACGTCTCCAAACTTTGTGGCGTGCTGGTAGAAACACTGACCGTAAACCCTAATTTATCTGTGGAAAGAGCAGATGCCCTCACAGTACCAGACAAAAGTAAGAAAATGTCGTCGGTGTTCGTTGCAAAGCCACTTGGAACACTGCAGTCATACCGTCCATCTCCCGCCAAAAGACAAAACGTACTTTTGGAGCCCTGTCCATTGACAAGGGTCAGACTAGGTACCTGAACGAGTGAGAAGGGTGAATCCGACGATTGGACAAAAGTAACTACGGTGTTTGCACTTGAGTACTGAGCTTTGTTCTTCACCGTTATTGTTATGTCGAAAGAGTTGCCCGCATACACTCCGTTGCCACTGCAGCCAGTTTGAGTGCTGAGAGAATTGCTAATCACACCAATGTTGGACTCCAACTCCGCACGCGCAAGAATATTCGTTGTCCCACTTAGTGATGGAGTGGTTGCTACTGATGTCGTTGTCAGTTGCATTTCAAATGTAAAGTCGCCAGAACCAGTTGCAACCGGAATATTAAACTTCAGTAATCGCCCCTCAAACGGTTCAATTGTCTGCTTTGCTCCAACTTCGGCTACGATTGTGCATCTACCAGTTGAGAATATAAATCAGAGATTAGAACTGTAGCATAAAAGAGTATAAAGAGACGTAGTAATAAAAGACTTCGAAGTGCTCTACACACCTTGTAGTTCCTACTCCAGAAGACGTGCAAGAAAATTCTTTTGCGGCATTCGGTGTAGGACATCCAATGACACAATCTTCGTCACCAACGTAATACAGATCTAATAGGTACAGTAGATACATATAAATCAAAATTTAGTGATATCGTTAAGCTGATCTTCGTCACCAACGTAGTACAGATCTAATAGGTACAATAGATACATATAAATCGAAATTTAGTGATATCGTTAAGCTGGCCATACACTACGATTCATTCTGAATTCTTGCTACATACCCGGTGGATGAGAGATAATCAAAACCACACCATGAGCAGACATGTCGCCACTATTTACAATATGAGGACCGCGGAACAACACTACGTCTTGCACAGTCACTGGACAGGAAACACCGTCGGTCACACAATTTGGCAATGTTCCATCTGTCACATCATCGTTGTTGATAGCTGCATAAGCTTTGCGTGTGTTAGAGCTAGCGCCAGTAGAGGCAACTAATTGCAAATTTACTTCATTGATGAGCGGTACTTGTACATCAAAAGTCACATCGCTTAGAATAGACTCAAGTTTCTTAACTGTTGCTCTAAATGACAAAGTAGTATCGACCGGGCTTCCTAAGTCAAACGGCAAAGTGAACTGGATAGTCGTACTGGCGTCATTTCCAGAGGAAGACAGACTATTTTTCCTGCGATAAGTGAAATTTGCGTTAATAATGTTAAATATACAGCGTATATTTCGTGGGGAGAAGGTCGAATACATATATACCATACGTGGACATGTATAGCTACAATCTTACAAGATGCATTGAAATTGAGTGGCCGATAGCTTCGTGCAGGATGTATCATCGGTAGTTGTTCCATATATATCTGAATTTGGTACGTTGAACTCAACAATGACGTTCGTAGGTGTACTTTCGGGCCCGTTGTTGGTGAATGTAAATGCTACACTCAGTGGAGTATTGGATAGGGCTGGGGAAGAACTAGGTGCTGCCGTAATTGATATGCGACAAAATTCCAACCCGAACAGTACTGCCGCTCGTCCACCAAGTTCAACATCGTTAAATTTAAATCCAGGGGCACCAATAACTGTACAGTGATAAACAGTGCGGAATGATTGAGTAAGTGTGTATACTTACTTATTAGTCAAATATTCTTTCAGCGCAATAAGTTACGCATGTAACAAGAATTGTCGGCCAAAAATTATATACCAGAGTCAGGGATTCCGTCATCATTGAGATCTTTGCCTTCCGAAATAGAAAATCCAAAAAGCTCTCCCTCTTGTATTCCTCTGATTGTCTGGTGATATGTTAATTTGTCTCCACCTAGATAGATATATACCTACAAAGCAAAATTTTTGTTTAGGCGCGCAAGTGATATATTCACAATTAAACAAGATTATTAATGAGTATGAAAACATTCTTTTCTCCCAGCTGCAAAACATACTCGTCCTTTCCCATTGTCTGCATACGGTGCAGAAATGGCAATATCATCAATACCGTCCTGGTTAATATCATGCAGATTAGCAATTGTTGTACCAAACTGTCCGTTCACAGCAACTCCCTCAATAACCTGATCAGCCTCTGCAAATGATAGGAACATGAATGTCAAGTTTACATGTATACTTGGTCGCAAGTAGTTGATTTTAAATGTCACCAACAACGAGTGGTCACATACTTGTACTGAAACTGCTGCCTACGCCAAGATACACGTGAACACGACCAGACTCGATAGTCGTACCAGACCAGGCCGGGTCTCCTACGAGCAAATCAATGATTCTGCCAATACACGTGAGATGTTAGGTTGTGTTTCTGGAAGAATATTATAAAGACCAAATATTAATGTAGTATTTAGTTACCCATCGTTGTTGACATCAGCGAGCGCCAGTGCCTTTCCGTAGTGCGAATCGAACTGTTCACCCAGTGCTATCCAATCAACTTCGAAATCGTCATTCTCATTCCTCGGATTCACTAAAAATACCGCACCAAATTTGCGGTTGTAAAACTGAAAATCAGATGTGACCACTCTGTCTTCAAGTAAGGGGTGACTGACCATTGCTCCACCGAACCTAGTGGTAAATATACATACAATTGATCAAAGGAGATGTCCACATAAAATATAGGGAACGTGCACCTCTTTCCTTTTATCTTGTCAAAACTTTTACGCATACTCACTTATAGGACTGCTCCCCAAAATCTAGATTCTCGACCTCTGTGGCCTGCTTACAGTGAGACTTCTTGTGTTCTTTTGCTTGTTGACCATAACAGACTTGGCCGTTGTTTTCCACATCTCCTCTTCGAGAATACTCACCGTGGAAGAGAAGCTCTTTACCAATGGCGTACGTCCTGTTCACATATATGATGTGAGGAAATGAATAATTAAGAAGAATACTTACAATATTGAAGTGAAAATCGAGAATTTATGTGATTAATCTTAAGGATTATTACAAAGAACCAACGCCATGGGTACTAGCAATCGACTAGAACTGTGACGAAATAGGCAAAACATACCACTGTCGATATTCGTGGTCTGATTGTCGTGAGTCGTACCCACCGGACTTCCCAGTCAAAAGTATTGATCGTCTACAATAAAACGAACCCGACCACACCTCATCAAAGCCACTTTCAGGTACTATATTAAACAATCAGAGGGACAAGTCACGGAAGGAAAAAACAGTATGAACAAATGTTTGCTAGGTTTGCTGCAAAACCAATACTTATACTTGAACCCACAAGCTTACGTTTGCTTCCGCCCGTTCTTGCGCCTACTGCAAAGTCCAATCCAAACCTGGGAGAATTACAGTCATCAGATGTGGAGGGTGCTTCGTTTGTCGGAGATTCAAATGTTGGCGTTTTGACACTAAGACCATTTGGGAATGTAGTTGATAAGATTGTTCCACTGTTCTTATACACATGCAGTCGACCTTTGGATGACGATAGTGTAAAAAACTTAAGTGTCGTATAAATGAAAGCATGATAACATTATTTCATAAGTATGCACTTATCAAAGCCTTATAAACATACCAACATTGTGAATGATAGGCTCGTATGCGCTATTACTGTCTCCGGCCACAATATCGTCATCCGTGTTTGGAATACCTCTATATTGTGGTTCTCCCACTACAATGTCATGTCTAATTGAACGAAATGAATCGAGAAGAGGTAAATATGCAACAATATTAAGCTGAGAAAATCATTATACTTGGATAATAACCCCATTTAATACTTACAGTCCCTCTGTTCGCTGCCTTGAAAGTGCTGCAGTACCCACCTTCCATCCGAACATGCCCCCTGTGGGCGTCGATGATATAAGAGTTGTTAGAGAAATCTCGTATCAGACAAAGTGCAAACATAGGGTCATAAATAGCTATATCACGTACCATTATTAAGCAAACTGGCATAGTTATTCTGCTTGTTAAGCGTGTTGTCATCAAGATTGTTTGGTTCGCTCATCTGTAGCGTATTTTGAGGCTCAAAATATGCATTGCCTTCCGGAAACTCTACGGCAAGAAGAGGGTCGATGATAATTGGGTATTCTCCAGCCTGAACATAAGTATATATATAATGTCTTTACAATGTGTACCGATATGTGGGTGTCTGTTCACGAAAGTGATCGCAAACGCATGAGAGGCCGCGCATTGTCACGTAAAGATCGTAGCGTGCTAACGGAACAGTTTAAAAATGTCAGTGCTGCAATGCTCTCTTGTGGCAGAACGTGAGCGCAGTTGTTTACTTTTGAGACGATACATACTTCAAGCACATCCAGATACAAGGTCTGATCTTCCAGACGCATCTGAGAGGACAATCGTTTGTTGTTTGCGTCGTATACTTCCAACTTGGTGTAGGTGAACATACCTAGTCCTATCCGCATAAAAGAGTGATATGCACATTTGTAGGGTCTTTGGTGTCATTTAGACTTAATATATTGCATTGTTTACCCATTGAAACCGAGACTTTTGCAGGCGAGGTTACATACCGGAAGAAAACTTGAAGCTCAAGCCAGTTTCTGTGAGAAATATGTTGCGAATGCCTTCTGTGGCAACGCTAAATTTGACAGTAAAAGGACCTTGTTTTCCATCAACTACAACAACAGAATGTTCAATGCCTTCCGTGTTGGATTCGATTACCTCTTGCATGAGCCCTACTATGCGCTCATTTGGCCTATCACACACAAAGCTTTCGTCACCCTGCACGTGCAAGAAATGCAGGGGTCATTTCACAGTCTAGCAAGTATTGGGTAGTATCCATCAAGATTGCAGTATATCTTGGGGTAAAAAAACTAGTTTCGAAAGGCAAAGAAGTAAATCTGAAGCATACAGTATATATGTAACGACAGTGATCATATTTGCAGGGTCACGAGCTTATGTTGAAAGATGGGTAAATCAAGATATTTACATGTATAATGTGGATACTAAAAAATGGTCATGCCAATAAATCCTGAACATTACGTTCATCACAGAAACCATCACATTTTGATTCCAGAATTTTCATTATTGTTGAAGTCCATACCTCATTTTCCAGTGACAATACAACCTGCCACCATGAGTGTACAGAAATAGTTTGGGGATTTATTGTTAGACCGTTCACACAGTGTAAGGAAACTTCTATGTCATCAGAGCTTTGACCACCAATCAAACTTGCATGGACACTTGTCGTTGCTATCACAAGCAGTACCGTTACATACCAACAGTACATCATGATGAGATTAAGCAGGTAAAATAGTACTACCTACAATCCCGTAATGGGCTAGAATAGGGAAGGCCAGATATTATTTCAAATCTGTACATGTAAAGAGAACACTTGTACGTAAAGTTGTGCGTTGTGTGAGACTAATGACCAAAAAATCCAAAGCAAAAGCTCTTTTGAATGCGAGCCATGAACAATCACTAGCGTTCTGTGCTACTACTACTACTCATAAGAGCCTCAACCGATCCTCGTTGTTGTGCACTCATCACTGTCACCTTCTCTTGCGCCGCTCGTGCCGCATCTCCGCGATAGTCCGTCCCTGTGAAGATCAAATCCCAAACCTTATTTCTGACGATGCTCTATTTTTAGCAAAATGTTTTAGCAATTTTTTTTTTGTGTGCATTTTCGTTCATAAAAAATGGTTTCCTACAGTCCGTGCTATCTATCAGTCAGTCAGTGCCAACCCTATTTTTAGAGTTCCCGATTTTCTACTCCAATTTTTTATTTTCTGTCAAACAGGATTGGACAAGATTCGACTCCGATTACGGTATAAGCAACAAAAAAAGAAAAGAGTAAATTCGGTTAAATTTATAGTCCGTGCTTCATTATCACAGCCCATCTATTGGACAGATTAAGCGCTCGGCGATACTAAGCCAATCGTAATTCATATGAATATTATACCGTGCGAAATTTTGGTAACCCCTGGTCTCTTGCTGTTTCGTGATGAATTAATTTTTGCTTCATAGTTGCCGTTATTATTTTTTCCTTCGTTCTATTCTTACAACTTGCACCTTCCTTTCATCAATCAGTTTATTGATTGATCATAGAAGAGCTGCTTTTGTACCTTCAAGGGGTCGTCGCTCATTACAGTTAAGATGTTCATGACTGTATTGACACCTTGATAAAATACACAAGCCCCTTGATTTCGACCACGATAACGCGTACCATGCTCCGAAACTGAGATTTTTATATATACGTATTCGTGTTGTAGTTAAAACGGTTCTCTAAACCGCACCCCAAAAATATTTGTACAAAGCCTTCTCTGCAGTTGATGTTGTTATTTACGAGACCAACCAAGTTCTAAAAACAAACTAGTAGTTTGCTCGACGTATTAAAGATTAAAGATTAAGAGTTGTGAGCAATATCAACACTAATGATACTTGAGACTTTTGAGGATACGACAATAAAAGCGTTTTTTATAAAACGTAAAGATAAAATCTTCTGTTTTATCTTCATCACTTTAATACGTTATATTACGTTGTGTGTATGCCATACTAAGTTCTAAGGTAAATCTTGTTGTCGACCTAACAAGCGAGAAAGGACTCCAGTTTGCCATTCCTTAACTTGTACTAGCCAAGCGTCAAGAGAATCTGATGGATCGGTGTTTGAAGTTGCCAATATATTGTTTGGATTTGAACGTTCTCGATCCTGTGCTGAATATAGAGGGGGTGGTGGTGGAGGAGAAGGATGTAGTTGAACTGTGTCTCCCCGTCGCATGCCTTTGCATCTATCGTCGTGCATAGAACTCAACCCATTCATTGTTAGTTTGTTCGTTTGGTCCGAGTATGATTGATTAAGCAGTATTTGTGGTTTCATTTGGTGTTGCTGATGTAGCGGCCCTTGCTGACAAGCTTGTCCTTGTGTCTGGTCGGGAGTCCATTTTTCCCTTACATGCGCGTTGTTTGGTGGCTTTGCGTGTTGCAGATGTGGTGACCTCTGTGCTGGTCCCACACGAGATCGCGGGAGCACTCCAGTACAACCCCACGATTGTTCCTGCACATACATTGATGGAATAACACTATTTGTTCTAGCATCTCGTGTGTGATATTTATATGCCTTTTGTGGCGTTCCCTGATTGACATGTGCATATACTTTTAGATAGGCATGCTGTTTTTTCGTCTTACGATTCTTGCACAACAGTGGCACTGCTTGTGTCTGAGACTGACTAGCTTGCACAGATGTCATTTTCTGTTTTACTGGCGACGAGTTCGGTGTTGACGACATAACAAATCCATTTCGACTCGCAGCCTCTGTCGACAGTAACAACATAACAAATCAAAACACTTAGTTATTAACGAGTAAAGACTTCAATGTGAATACGTAGCACAGCCTCTTGCATTCTAGTAGACATGTGAATCAAGTTTGGTGTAATTACAAGTTAGGCTACCTAAGCAATCCGTCTTGAACAATTATTGTGTAAATAATAGGGTATTTAGTACATGATGCCTTATCATTCTATATTTAGCAGAGCCCGACAAGAACTTCAACATAACTACAATCCATGATACATCCCATTTTGTAATTGCTTAAATAGATTTGCGGTTTCGTCTGAATATTTGTTACCTGCAAAGGCAGCTTCAAAGTCCACCTTGAGTGACAATTCATTTTGGGGCGAATATTCGTCGCAGTGAAGGTTATTACCATATTGCAAATTTCCTGTGTGTGCATATTTGGTGGCCTTATTTACAGCTATCTGTGTTTCTATGTTGGACATATTATACCTGAGAAACGGGATAAAAAGATTGCAATGAGACGTGCAATCGGAAAACAACTAATGTAGGAAAAAAATTGTATTCAGTAGGTCTATACGAATATAGAAAGTACTAGACGTTCGTGTAATACCTATTGCTTTCTACATCATGGCCGGAACGACGTATGTTACCAGCGGTGGCGTGAGGACTTTCATCACTAAAGCGGGCCTCGTCAAATGGATGCCTGTAGATGGCATCCTTGTTGGATTTGAAGAGATTATTGCTCACATTTCTCAGGGTTTCTTTCGAACTCAGCGGTGGTACCTGATTGATTAATTCCTGACACATAACATCACGAGTTTTGCTTCGTCCACTAGTATAGGCATTTCCATAACTAACCAAATTGACCGCACTCAAAACACCTACAGCGGCGACTTTGCTAGCGCAGCTTGCATTCCGCATCCTCCCCGAAATGTCACAAACGGTGTGCTCGTCCGTCGGGATTCTCAAACGAGAGCTAGCAACGCGCTCGGAACCTTTTCTAGTGCCGTGTTTCGCACCGCCTGTTGTCTTCTTCACCAGTTCCGAAGACATGTGATGACTGATTACTGAATTACAATATGTCTTGCTGCAAATAATTAGAAAACAGGTGCGTGAAGTGAGTTCAAAGAAAATATCAAATATTGCAGTATAAATGGTTGATTTTCGCTAGTCAGGGTAGGGTGGCTTCGGAACTATGCAAGTATATGTACGGCAATATAAAACCAAATAGAACAGTATTCGAGTGGAACTTTGTAGTAGACGAATAGACGCACAAACACAAGCACTACATCTACAGTCAACAACTCGAGTGTAGCCAGAAGTGTACTAAACACATCTCCGAGCTGAGTTACAAGCGATTTTCATACCCGATAGAGCTGGGCATTCCAGAGTCGTTTTCAAATCTTTGATGATACATGTTTTCGCCCACGACCGGTTCATTATGAAACATCAAATCGGCTGCAATTAATCGTTGGCATTAGAATGGGTTAGTACTTTGAAGACATCCATCATCAACCAACGTAAACGTACAGAACTTGTTCTGCTTCTAGGTTAGTTCGTGAGAATACAGAACGAAAAAAACTGTTATTCAGCTTGCATATCTACACTTGCCTCACACACACACACGTATTTCTCACTTATAAACGATAGGAGAGACCGGATGGATGCAAATACTTTCTTCTAACTAGGTATAATATATTCCGTACAGTCACCGCTAAGACGAATTGTACCGCATGTCAAGTTCAACAATCTATTGGCTATCGATGCTACCGATAGGTCACAATCGCACAAGTACCTTCTTTCGAGTTAATGAGCTCTTGAAAGTGCTCGGCCGAGCAGAATGTTTCATCGAACGGGGGGAAGTGTGTTCTGTCATCGCAGTCAAAAGGGTTACCTGTGTGCTGTTCCAACGCCATTGCTGATGTTCATTCAGGGAGTGTGTGCGGTTTTGAACAAACTGCTACATATAAAAATGAACTGACAGTCCAACATTTTTGACAGTGTGTCCTCATCAAACAAAACACAACGGACTGATGATCCTTTAATCAACACACATCTCTCATGAAAACAATACATCCGAATACAACCTTTGACAGCTAGCCTTTGCGCATACCACTTTGTACCGAGACTCATGCAATTGGGAGCAGAGGATAGTTTACTGAGCTCGCTTAACCACGTGGCCGCTTCGTCTGAAGATGATAATGGTTTTGAGTTAGTGGAAATTATTAACGATGACAACAGCTTTCTTCTTGAGAGGGATATTGGAGACAACTTCATTGCTTCGGACGAACAGTACGTTCGTTCCCGCTCTGAGTAGAAGCAAACCTTTCTCATGCACACATGTATGCAGTTTTTCGCATCTAGTCTTATAGGTTATCCAAGGAATAGTTGCCTGTAGTGATTGTTGTGGTCAAGTTAGTTGTTCACTAGTTATATATGCGCACAAGTTTCTATTTAATATATACATAAATCGACTGTCGTTGTATACACACTTGACAATTCGTTTCTTTTTATCTCAGTGACACTTTCTCTTGCATTTGTTTCTCCATCACTACGACCTGTTTCTATGGTTCAACTTATAAAATAGTGAGAACAGTGGTGATGGCCCCGCCCTCAGCACAAGCAAGTGCTCTATCGTTTCTTTGCATACATGGTGGATTGGAGTGCAAGCTATGTGGCTTCTTCTTACTATCGTCATTATCCCTAGTCAGGTAGTAAACAGGAGACAACATAGCGCAGATGCTGATAAACTAAGCAAATACGCGAATGCCAGTACGACAATATCTGCTATACATACAAATATGAATACTGTCACAATTACCTATGATTTAGGTGAGGAGCTTAGTTGGAGATGAACATAAAGGGAAAACCATAGGTATGGTGACTGCATTTGGGGCTATATTTGCACTAGTTGGAAGCCCGTTGATGGGAGCTTTAAGGTTTGTGACCTCACAGGATCGTTTGTGATGATATTATAGGCTTGTACTTCTTTGAAGGAATTGATAAAAAGTGTAGTACATAAATCGTGAAAGTTGGATGCTGTAATCTATGCGGAGTGTGAAAAGGTGTACACAATACACATCTCTTCAACACTAAACAGTATCAGAATGAATTTTGCTGGAAAAAATTTGTTTTGCCCTATTGTTTCAACATAATCCCGATGCATATAATCAAGTGTGTGTAGTTTTATTTAGGCAGTTATTTTACATTCTCTTGTTTGTTCCGTTATTCAGTGATCGGTCTACTTTTTCCTGGGGTAGGCGTCGTCCCTTCATGCTTGGAGGAATGTGTTTGATCTCCTGTAAGTAGTTGTTACAATTCTTATGCAACTACGAGATGTACGTGTTAGATGTATTGATGATCGAGGTACATTTATGTGATTAAGTTTTGTGCGTCGCTCGTACGCCAACTATTGTCTCTTCCCTGAAGCCATGATTCCAGCGCCACCCCCGATACATTCTTGCATACTGTTACGTACACGTACAATAATATATAACTTAATCTACATGCTTCAGTGGGATTGCTGGGAATGGGGTTTTCTGCGAGCACGTTGCCCCCTGCTGGCAAATCCTCTGCTGTGTCTCAGTGTCATGCACACACCGAAGTTGCCACAAACAAAACTGAAGGTCTAGTAGATGAAATTATCACCACTGGGACAGAAAGTGGCTCACTCTTGGCTTTCATCGTATCTTATATCGTCGTATGTAACTTTTGATGTGAATCATTGATCTTTATTTTTGTAAATTTGCCAATCCATTTAGAGGGACCTCATCCTTCGTAGCTGGGTAGGCAAATCACACGAATGACTTTACATGTTCACTTCGTGTAATGCTCCCAACTCGTCTGCAGTCCTCGAAATTCATTTATTTACTTTCAGGCAACTATTCCCCCGGCCACAGGTGAGTTCAGCATATGTTATTCAAAGCGTGCCGTATAATGGACTTATAGCCGATAGGACACCTTCGGTCATCCGCGGTGCCTCATCAGGTGTGATGGGGACGTTCTGTACAATAGGAAATGTTCTTGGCTCACTTTTAGGAATTTGGTGAGTATGTACGCTTAAACATTGCACGTGACGTTTAATTATACCCTATTTCCTAGTCTCAATGTCTGGCAGTCTCCACTTCTTCTGACTGTGTAAACTTCGAACCCTCGCCCATATATTCACACCTCCAGTATAATATACCAATATATCAATACACCTTCACTTATTTAGGTATGTGCAAGTGGGTGTTGTGAACATGTATCTTATAATTATCGGACTTGTATGGGTTACAGGAATGATCACTATAACTATGGTAGATGAGCGTCGACCGACACCTGCAGTTTGCGTTCATCCACCTGAGAAGGTATGCTGATTCCTAGACTTTTCCAACAAATTGACTGTATTGGTTGTCGATGATCAAAGGGCAGGTAACAAACCTATTTGACGCACGAATCCCACGTGTTTATTGCAGACCACTTGTATGACCATTTTGCATGGATGTGTGGAGCCGCTCAAGCGACATGACTTTCGGTGGGTTTTTTTAACCCGTTTTCTGATGCAACAGGGTGTGTCGTCTGTGACAGGGTTTCTCCAATACAGTCTGTCTGACAGGTATGTTGTGTAAGAGAGCACACTATATGAGATTGCGGTCTAGCCCAAATGACTCCTTCTCTTCATTCTGTTACACTAGGACTGACCTAGGAGATATGTCCCCTGAAACAGCCATCGGTGTGTGTATGCTGCCAATGCTCATAGTGGCCACAGTCTCATCAGTTAGTGCAGGATGGCTTAGTGATATATGGGGGAAGCGGCGTCGTATCTTTGTAAGCTATCTATAGACAAGTGTTAGTTGACGTTTTATGATCCTTACCAGTAGATGACATTTTTTCGATCCTCTTCCTAAAGCATTGTAATTCTACTGAGAGGTTGCGCATCCTTCCCAAACTATAATCGTTGTATAGAAAGATGATGAATTGAATAATCTGCTATACAGAAAAATATCCACGTGCACGTGTATGCTAAAATGAACTTACCATTCAGGTTATGGGGTCTGTGTTTATCATGGCTGGCTGTGGACTTGCATTTGCCTTTGTGACCAACTTTCAAATTATTACCATCTTCACCTCCGTGTTTGGCGTGGGCTATGGCGCTTTCTTAGCTGTTGATTTTGCAATGGTTCGTGATGTAGTAAACACGAATGCATCAAGGAGTGTAAAAGTTTTTCTATTTTGTGTCTAGTTGCTTAATGTTTACTTATCAGTTATACAAAAAAGCATCGTTTGGCTACAATTATGTTTGTGTAAATGTTTTTAATATATATCCTCTTCTTGAATTATGCTATTAACAAGTGTTCAATGTTATAACTATAGGTCATGGATATACTGCCTGATAATCGAGAAAATGCGAGAGATATTGCAGTTTGGCATTCTGCTCTTGTGATCCCAAATATGATAGCTGCGCCGATAGGTATGAGCTCTTTTTGTAGGTTGGCTTGCTTGCGCAAATATATCTTTTATTATTCAAGGTATAGCATGTACGAGTCAGTGTATCACATGTGGTAGCAATACATGCATAAACTTACACTGCCCTTCAATACAACATGCAGCCGGTATATTGCGTGATACTTTCCAGGAAGTGGGATGTGGATGCGAGTGTGGCTTGGGTTACATAGTGGTGTTTTTAAATGCATCCGTGTACTTCCTTCTCTCTGGTCTGTTTGTACTTAAAATTCGCGGTATCCGATAAGTCGTTTGAAAGATGGTACATTTCTCAAGCGTTTTCCTTAATTTTTATATACTAAAACAATTGGAAATATATAAAGTCCCCTTCTAGGACTATTGGAGATAATAAAATTTGTTCATTTAGATTTGTTACACCATTATTCGAGCAACATCCCGATGTCTTTGTTCACACAGTGAAAATCCTGGTTGTGTTCGTAGGAAGGTTTTTGCATTCACAATAAATATAGTTCCTGATATGGGGCGAAAGAGAAGAGCTGGGATACAACACTAAAACACAATTTAAGAGTATGTAGCTTGCTTTGAATGCCTCTTGGTAGCGCCGGGTAACAAGTCCAGACAATGGTCTCTTCGATTTTCACCGTGTGACAGAGGAGGACTCTCATGTATCAGTTTGTCGTGAAAATTCGTAAAAAGCTATCTAACACTGTGTGTAATGTAAACAAATTATGTCGTTCGTCGTACACGTTATTATTCTTTATACAAAAAATGCAGCTGGAAATGCGAAAACGGCAAATTAGACCAGACCGTCAATTTTACACGAGTACAGATGATATCATTTTATGATGTGCAAGGAACGATAAAACCTGTTCGTTTCTACATAAAACATAAAACTTGAACGTAATACCACGATTGAACGTACCAGAAAACGCAAGAATCTTATAGACGACCGTGAAGGCGATAGACGTTTGATAATTTTGCTGCCGTTATGGAGCGTATGCGATTACCGCCCAATGTGCTCTTCAAGATCGAGGCATAAAAGTAGAATAACTAGTGTGATTGATAACACACCACTCGCCATACATAAACATGATAATGAAACAATTGAAATGCTCCAAGCATATGCTCGTAGCACGCAGATGTAAAATAGTCATGCAGTTTTCTCTATACAAAAAAAAATCTCAGCATAATTAAGAGACAAGTACAGTTTAACCTTAAAATTTTGCAGCGAACGCTATCGCTGCAAAATTCGGGCTTCTTTTGTTGCCCTTATCACGCACGCTCTATAGTTTGTTCTTCATATATAAGCGTGTTGCATGCTTGTAGTAGTCATATGGCTCTATATGTACGTATGTATGCATGTTATGTATGCTTATCGCAAAAAAAAAAACAGAAAGTTCATCCTATGAACGAACGAACACGTTATTCAATTGTGTGTCATGCCCATTCAAACAACACACACACATTTATATATATATATAGCAGGTGAACTAGCCTCGATTCATTGAACAGCTAGAGACAGTATTGATCTAACCAACTTCACATAGGATTGCTTCAGTAGTGGATAATGGTGAAGGGAAACGCTAGACGAAAATACAGGCGTCGAGCGTCGTCATCCGATGACGACGAGACGCTGAACGAAGTAGACAGGTGAGTATGGCTATATTCCAATATTGATAGATTGTAAATATTTAAGAATAGTAGTGCGTGTGTGCTTCCAACAAACGCTGTAGTATACATAGAGAGCTATTATTCTGAAATGTCAGTCGTGTCTATGAGTGCGGATTGTTTGCAACGGTGCCTTTAAAATGCATTCAGGTGCAAATAAGATATGTTAAATGAGTAAGGGATGGATGAAAGAGTTCAAACGCACTAAAGATATACTCACTAAAATTTACATGCTAATTGTAATGACGCAACAATTAATCTGCTAGGGATACTGGATACGTGTTATGTACTTATTCAGTGTACACCTGACTGTAAAGATCGTACCGAAGGTAAATGTAAGCAAATCATAACGAAATTCTTAACGAGTGCAAGAGGTTGTATCCATTCATACATTAGTTCTAGACAGAAACTCTTTCTTTATTGCATCAAATCATCACAGATCTGCTTTGCAGGAGACTCGTGAGGCACAGAAGTACCGTAAGCGGTCGCATGGTGTCGACAGCATTGGACTAGGTACCATCGAAATAGACCGAGAAGCGGAAGCTGCGGAAGCAAAGAAGCAGGAGGTACGTGATTGAATGAGATATAGATGCTACCGTTGTATAAATAAATACAAACATATAGTATAACTGTAAATCGAGCTCGTGAATGATTGCGATTATTTCGTAGAAGTAGGATGGAGTAATAGAACTGCTCTTTCCTCCACCCTCACCTCTAAACAATTCGCCATTACTACAGAGTTTGGCTGATCAAAGTGCTGCTAAGGTGGGGCTCGTTATTCCCAAAAAGTATGCTCTACGACAAAGTACTTCCTATTTTTGTTCGTTCTGAACGTGCTCCACACCCTTGATTGCATGATGGTTGAATACACGCCCATTAGATTCATATAGACATTCGCATCGTTTTTCTCTAATGTATCAGATACGAAGCAATATTTGGTGAGCAGCTACAAGACAGCGCCCGGCCAACGGTACAGAAACACTTGTATGTTGTTCCGAGAGCGCAACATGCACAAACGGCGTAAACAAAGCCTACCTTGCCTATACCCAAATTTTTTAAAACTTATGCTTACTGTTCACCGCATTGCAAAGTGTTATCACTTCTGTGAGAGATTGCCAACCGTGATATGTGCGCTGTCATGCTTGTTTCTATATTTTTTCTTCTATTTTGATTTGTAACTAAGTAGTACTTGATAACCTGTCTATTGCTGGACACATGCATGTACTTTGTAGTTCCTAATGTTAATGTTAATGTTAATACCCACATCAATTCAAACGATTGTCAGAAATGAGTATATAGACAAAGAGATAGCACGGATGCAGGGGAAGGGCGAGGCGAGAGAAGAAGAGGGGGATGATGAAGATGAGTATTTCAAGTCAGATGAATTCCAGCAGGTATCTTTTCGTACGTACGTACAAGTAGGGTGAAGAATATTTTCTTCCTGCTTTCGTTGAGTTGGTGCGTAGAAGTTGTTGACTCTCATCTGACGCCAAATATGGAATACTATTTTATGTGGAAAAAATCCCCGAATCGTTGTGTTTTGCTTAAGAATTTGATACTCTCGCTGGTTGTTGATTTGGGGAAAGGACATGATGTTGAAATGCGTGTATTACTGTTGCTGTGTGCGGCACCTTATTAATGTACCACATGTTTATACTTTATTCACTTTTAGATCAGAAAAGAAAAGGCTCGAGAGGAGGCGAAAAGTATCATGCTTTCAGGCATTCCGGAAGTTGACCTTGGTGTTGAGTATGTACTAATTAGTCCTCCTCTCTGTGCACCATCATCATATCTATGTGCCACGAATGAGCGTCAGTTTTAAATCATTAGTTTTTCTGTGACTTTAATACCTAATACATACACGATTCCAACACCCACTATTCACAGGTCCAAAATGAGAAATATCGAGGAGACAGAGAAAATGAAGCAGGAACACCAAGCTAAAATGACAAAACACAGAGGTCGGGGGTATGACGGACAACAAGAAAATTATCGATGTATGTTTCCTTGTCTGTTTGTCTGGGCGGGCACATTGCGTACGATTATAACATACCAAGAACACCAGTAGGAACCCTCATCAGATCAGCTGCACATGGAAAAGATATCTAAGCATTCGTTATATATGTATCTTCTTCACTGCAGTTTCTCGAGGAAGGCCGGTTCTGTCAGATCAAAATCAACGACAGAACGGCCGAGGGGGGCGTGGCGGTAGTAACCCAAGCACTAGTCAAGATGATAGGAGTGAAAGTAACAGAAAGCACCCTGGCGGCTCTTCGAAAGGTACTGAATCTCGCATACTTTGCGCATAAATTTTGTCTGTCTTATGTTGTTGCCTTTTTGTATATATCGACTATGCGGTGGGATTGGTAGTCCAAATGTAAATTTACGTCCAAGTTACACTTTTGTAGCATGTTTTGTCTGCAAAGCCCGTTGGATAGTACATTGAGCGGTTCATGACATTCTTTGTCTTATACAATTGTTTAACAGGAATGGCATCCGACGATCACGTTATGGCACTCTTCCGCAAAAGGCAAAGACGATATTAAAATAAATGGGATATCATCTCGGATCTCAGATGTGTTTACAGAGTTCACGGCATGTATATACTCAATACGATTCCATCATTCCCTTGCGTGATCCCCTTGTGTCAATATTCTCACTCAGCTCACTGATTCGAAGTGCATGTAGACCGTTAATTGTAAAATCCTATTCAGAATGCAGCAATTGACGACCGCTTATAATAACGAGATGGGATAGTTAAACTGAAAATGAACCAAGATATTTGAAATACTGTAGTAATAGCCGGTTCCATGTGTTCTAAACGTCACCATGTGGACATGAAAAGAAGGTTGCTAGATTGGGCGTTAAGCAGATTCTCTTGTTCATAGAAACCTGGAATTGGGCAGGCTATCAAAGCACAGATAAGGATACTGATAGTGAATTGTACATAAGAATAAAACATTAGACATTCACACGCTAACAACGCCTAACTGGAAAATTTTCACGAATTGCATTCCCCCGAATGAGTCCACTTTATGCAACTGACGTTTGTGGCAAAGCTTAAACTATAAACAGTGTAGTAGACAAAACAGGTATTTTATGGAGGCCGACTATATTACATCTATATCTATGGGCCAATATATCAATCGTAGGACATAAAGAACTCTATAATTGTTGAGGTTTTATGACGATCTTTTTCATTCTCCACCGACGTGATACAAACTCATGGTATACATTTCTGTACAGCTGAAAATTCTGTAACTCTAACCATGAGAATCGACACAGCGATTCGTTTACATTGGTATGAACACGACATTTTTACCACAAAAGCATTATATACCACTTCCCTATCATTGGTCACCTTATCATCGCAGAAGCCCCCCAGCTCTTCCAAAAAACACGCAAAATTCATCAGAAATAGGCCGCATGATTGCACTAACAGCAATGTGATCACATCGCAAACATGCTACAACATATCCAAAAACGATATCATGTCTTCATTTTTAGGATTCTTGTCCTTATTCTTCTTCTTGCTAAACCTCGATGTAGCATGATTATTCGTCAGGGGTACCGCAGACAACTCCCCTACTTGCCCTTCCGGTTGAGCACTGGTGGAAGTTTTGGGAACGATATCTGTACTAGCTTTACCGATTGATGCCGATTCCGTCGTGCGAGAGGTTACCTCCGAGTCAGATTTTTTTCTCACCATTTTTTTAAGTGGGTAAGATAAACCTCTTGGTGCATGATCGGTAAGTGGAATGGTGGCAGACCTAGTTTTTGCGGGCCATGATCGCACAGGATTTTGAGGTTCTAACTGGAGTACTGGTTTTACTGTGGTTGTATGTGAAGAAGGGGGTTCCCCTGAAAGCATGTCAAACAAATCCAGTGACGCCGTAGTACTCCTGTCGCTAGAAGTCGAATGAACCGAGGAGTCCGGCATAGGAGATTTCGTTCTACTTCGTTCGTTGCCATCTGCTTTCTCTTTCGTTTGTGAATCAGACGGCATATTCATCACGATACTGGAAAGTGTGGTGGCAGGTTGATCTCGACAGGGTGGTTCTATATCGGATTCAGTACCTGTGGGAGACATACTTAACATGTCAAACAAATTAAACTTTTCTGCCGTAGGTATATTATCTTGTTTGCCGGCATCGTCGGTGGCTTTAACTTGAGGTGACATGCTCCCAGCAACATCTGACGGCAAAGAACTGACCGGCCGACTAGATGAGTTACAATGCGATTCATTCTGTGATAACTTGGTACTAATAGCTACGGCAGAAACTGAGTTAGCAAGCAGCATGTGTGGGGATTCTATATTGTGGTGCAAAGCGGTGATCAAATCCATCTTATCTTTAAGCGAAAGATTACCCTTCCGCGGTTCCGCAAGGTATGATAGATTATAGCGCAGCATATATGGTGCAGTTGGCATCTCCTGTGAAATGCAACATACACAAATTTTAAAACTAGAAAAACACATAGGTACTTTATACTATTTGTCTCGATTTACGAAATAAATGCAGCCGTCAAATTTATGTATTCTACACAAACATGAAACCACATACACCGCAGGGGTTGGTTTGTTAGAAACATAAGCATCGACGGAGGTATCTAATATAAGAAGAGCAACAATACACAAGATCAGACCACTTACCTCTATATACAGTCGAACGGTGTCGTCAACAACAACATCTGCCGATTCAAGTGGAAGTTCTTGTAATCTGGCGACCTATGTGATACAATTTGAAGTCATTTAGACAGTATAACATTTCAGGCATTAACTCTAATTCAAGTGCTATCGCAACAAGATAATACCCGCCTCTGCGCCTAATCAAGACACCCGACTAAGCAGAAGAGAATATGTCCGATCATTTGCTAATACGGTATGCTTACTTGGTTTATGACGATAGCCATGAGCCGCAGTTTATGTAGGTTGACATAGCCATTTTCTAACTTGATCGGGATTTCATTCATGGCAATAAGGTCTTTTGTCATGATACTGAGGATCGGAATAGCCCCTATATCGGGCGACATATCTAGTACATGCTTTAGCTTTTTCCTGTTTGTGCCGAACATTATTATGTTGTACACCGGAGCGAAAGATGATTAAGTGGAACAGCATACACGACTTTGATTGAAGTATAGTGGAGATAAACGTGTAGTACTTCTATAAAAGCGAGTCAATATGGGATACGTAGCATATAATGACATTAAGGACCGTCAGTGGGTTTACGGTAACCACACAAGTCAACACAAAAATGTGAATTAAGCATATAAAGCATATATTTTCAGCATGGTTTACCTATAATTGCGAAAATTACTCATGGGAGAGAACAACACTTCCATCTTCTGCATTTGATCGATTTTCTCTGCGCTGAGGCCTTCCCAACTGCGTTTCAGACGTTGCACTGGACCAGAATTTAGACCCAGCAAGACCGCGTACGCGGTATTGAAGTTACGCATGTTTCGTAAATGCTTGGCTATGCGCAAAAACATGTCGATTACGAACGTTCGAAGTTGCAGGTCTTGAATAATACAAATCTGTTTTAGTATTTCCAATTAGGAGGTAAAAGAATTGTAGGTGAATATAAAACATCGGATTTAACTAACATCATAAAATATATATTCGCGTGGCAGAAGAAGGAGTGCAGGTTTTACGAGTGCAGGTTTTACGCTCAAACAAACACAGAAAACAAACGAAGGGAACCGTACCTCAGTGCAGACCCATTCGGAAATGTTGTTGAACCACGCGGTATGCTCTAGTAAAGGCTTGCATGTTGTTTTCTTGTCCTCTACATTACCCCACATATCAATTACCAAACTCTGCGGAATTACTTTCCTGAACAACGTACTTTCTCGATTCGTCAAAGCCACGGCCACCTCCTGAACATTAAATTTGTAAAACACTGTGTCCTGATTCCCCAGCTGAGCTATATCCATAATTTGTTTTTGCCTACAGGGCATTCGATGTTTTGCTCCAGCCGAGATACTACTTCCCAACGCTCCCTCTAATCGTGTACTTACCGTGTCTACACCCGCAGCTCTCATTCTATTTATCAACTATGTGAAGAAAGAGATGGGGGGGGGGGGCTGAGTACTTGGATGATAGTATATGCAAAGATGCTATCGTCGTAAAATTTTACAAGAAACCGTAGTGCAATTGCTGACTGCACATACCCCGAATAGCGCATCCTGTATCTCAGCACACTCGAAATCAAACCAAGCGGACTGAATCCATTTAAGAATAAAATTAATCGCCCTGTGATTGACACAAACGTACAATTTACCACAAATATCAAGCGTAGAAAATAGAAAACACATTATGCTCCTCTTAGCAAAATATACCTTATTTGGTTGGCACCCATTTGAATAGTCATACTATTTGAACTGTCTCGACTAAGATTATCATCGGCGATGAGAGTACGCTGTATCAACTTTTGAAGGAGATCCATAGGTGTTATGATATGTCGAAATGTAACTAAAAACATATCGAAGAATTCGGTGTCTGTGACCCCCAGTTCGGAAATCTTATTAATGATCACATCCACATTGGCAGCGGCTCGAATTACAGTTTTTCCGTTCTATAAGTTGAATACATGAAAAAAAAAATGCATAGTAAGGGACAAACATGTATTCATGTTTGAACAAAGTCGTTCTCGACAGTAAATATACCTTTTCTTCCATCCACACATCTGCGTTACAATTAATTATTTCCCCAACATCGAACTCTTCAATGTCCCCTATTAGTTGAAAACAAAAGGAAAAATTTATATGAGACATGCATATGCCCTTTCAATCAGTAATATTTACGCATCAAAAATCCCTTGCTTACGGGAAAAATAAATGAAGTCCAATCACCCGTCATGAAACCATTACACCATCTGAACAAAGCCCATACAACACCTGTATGTCACCACCCACAGCGGTAAACACACGATAACTGACCCGATAAGGTGCTGCCACTTGCAATACTTTTGTTATCTCCTTGCGGTCGAGAACTACTCTGTTTGATATCTTTCTTGCTCTGCAAATTTCATGACGATAAAAAATGACAATGTTGAATGAACAAAAATCACAATGTTAAATTAACAAAAATCACATTAACAAAAATCACAATGTTAAATGAACAAAAATTACAATTGAACAAAAAATCACAAGTTAAACAAATCATCCTGTTAAATTAGAGATACATGCAAAAAATATTGTGATGCTAACTAAACGGCATATATACGTCGAGTGAGGTAGGCTGCATCGCACACCAAGCATGTACGTCGAGTGAATTAGGCTACATCGCACACCAAGCATGCGAAAAGTGAATTATATATCGCCACGCTAATAATATAATGTTTACTCAGAAGACATACCATAAATCCCATCATCGTGCGCATACTCCTACTACTGGAACCAATCCCCCAGTTACTACGTTGGTTAGCATGAACGTTTCCTTGAGACATGCGGCGTTGCCTTGAACCATTAGTAGGGCTGGTGGAGTTCGAGTTTTGCGCTCCACTCCCTGGCTTTTCGAATTCAAGTTCAACCCGTGCTTTTAATACGAATACATTCCCATGTCGATCGATAGTGAACATAGGGGTCTCTGTACCTGACAAAGGATATGGAGCTTACATTGCACGTAAACAGGAGGGAAACAATTAAGCACAGGTATAGTACGTAGATGAATGGATCAACATAACAGGGTACTTCCCTTTTTATGTCATATTACACCATAAACATACCTAGCATTTTCGAGCACCAACAATAAACAAAACTTTGTTCAGCCACAAATTCTTTTGCATCATTATCATTCCATGAAGTAAAGACATACCACTTCCATCCTTCTCTGCGGCCTGCCACAAATCATAGTCGGAAGGGGAGTGAGATTCGAGATCATGCTTGGAAAAGTGCTGCTTCAAAGCTTTCGCTGTAATGTCACATGACTTCATGTCCGGTGTAATGGCTACCTGCAGAATTAATAAAAGATGTTGAAATATGTACAAGCTGGTGTAGGCAAATACCCTATCGTACCTTATATTGTGAACCAACTATGGTACATCTCCCCGAGATAGGGACCAATGTACACATTTTGACGCGATTTGTCTAGCTTTACAGAGATATTAGAACACAACAACCTGTGTTTGCATTAGAAAAGACGCTCGTGTACCATGTATAGCACAATAAATGATAGATGACGAAAGACACAATAAAATGTACTCCGTTTCGTCGTTACATAGCGGCAAGTGTATACAAATACTGATATCAGGGTACGAAGTCGCTATCAATTATAGTGTTTACCTCTTCTTGTTCATCAGACATGAACCCTTCAACTTCCTGAAACTTGACTATCACTACGTTCCCTGCGGCATTGTTCACAGGAGCCACCAGTTTCCCGCTCACCTCAACAGAGGAAGCTGATAGAGGACTACAAAACATGTAAAGTATCGAAGATGTAAGTTTTACACCGAATTCGTCTATAACGATGAGTGGAGCGAACTTAACAAGCTGCCAAAGCCGTATGTCATAGAAACGATACTTGTGCGCAGCAGCGAATCGTAGAAACTTTAAATTATGTAAAGATAACCGAGAAAGTGCAAAGTTTGAAGAAATCTGAAAATACACAAAGCCTATTACGAATTAAAGCGTTTCTAACTTCATGTACAGCTAATCCATACTAGGGGGGAATAAAAACAGCCAACGCAAGTCAAGCGTTGTTTGAAAGAAGTGGCGTTACAGTTCACGGCAAGATAATTACAACGTGAATATCATATAGATACACACTACACTACCAAGCACTTCAAAAGAGAGACAGTGCTCCGAATCATTCTTTTCAAATAAAACCGCTCGACGGATCTCCGTGAACTTCTCATCATATACGAACAACTTTGAGCGTTCCTATTCAGAGAAGAATATTACCAACTCAACTCAAACATACACTAATGAATGAACAAAGAAAATCTACTTAAGCCCAATATACTGTCTAGTACAAAGAGTAAAGGGAAAAATAGAACAGTATAGTCCAATATTTAATAAACAAACTAACACTCTCCATGCAATATACCCCTTACCTTGAACCACAACTTAAAGTTGGACCAATTGCAACGTTTCTTAATTTGGACGTCATCCTAAAAATGGACTCAGAAACTAACAAGAATGACCAAGTCTGTTACACTGTTCGCACGGAAGATTTCCCACACATTTGACACTTTCTGCATAAGTTAGATCACATGTCAATCACGTGCTTTATACTGAAATAATTGATAACAAAATCAGTAAAAGTTTTTGGCCATGGAAACCAAACGATTCTACACTTGTAAGGAACAAACTTTCGCGCACCGGTGCACAGGTGTTCGTTTAAGTTCTTACAGTGAGAAGGTGTGTGTATGTGTAATGCACGAAACACTTTTATGTATACATACATATCAAATGCGTTACTGGTTGGGATTGTCAATATGTTTATACCCTTTCATGTGCACAAATATTGTGTGAATTTCTACGTTTACTTAAATGTTATGCAACGACTGAGTGAGCTGTACCATCGTATGAAGGGTGGGAAATCGAATACGTAAAGTAATCCAAGTACATATTTGAGGTCATCTAAAAAGGTAATACTTTTTAAGTGTTTACGTTATTTAACCGCTTTGTTAAACAAAGAATGTGACTGACCGACTGACTGGTTGAGTGAGGGAGTGAGTGCGTGTGTGTGTGTGTGTGTATGTGTGTATATGTGTGTAAATAAAATTTCCCTCGCCTCGCATCAATACACATTCCACCACCCACCCCCAACCCACTTTCCCTCTCACCACCAGATTACCAACAAGCACAAGAGAGAGACAGACAGACAGACAGACAGACAGACAGACAGAAAGGCAGACAGACAGACAGACTATTTGTTCATTTATTTGACTTATTTTTATTGCAAAAGAGTCGTGGCATTGATGTCCAATGTGCGAGTTGTTCTACTAAAATGTTTGCTTGCTCCTTACGTTGTATTGTTAATGAGATGATATGGTGGTCATGGTGCTTCTTTACGTGTGGTCGAGTACGACCGACTAACAAATACGTCAAACCAATGTCTGTTGCGTATATTCTGTCTTCGTATGTTCTGTCTTCGTAGTTGGAATACCTCTGACCTCTGACTACACTCGTGGTGTGTATAAACTGCATTTTGCAACATCAACCAACCCTTCTGAGCTCCGGTTCAAGGTTCGCAGTAAAGAGTTGACTATTCAAGCTCTCAACGAACATCGGTTATGCTAAGAAGAATATATCGAAAATAAAATTATAAGTTGAAAATATACATGAACAAGACTATCTTCGTTTCTAATCACATTCTTCGTTTCTGATCACTTTCTTGGTTTTAATCACTTTCTTGGTTTCTAAACTCGAACGTTTACCACTATGCTGAAACGTTCGTTGTCTGCAGCTTGTCAAATTTAAGGGAAGAATAAGCTTAACAATCGCATTCGGTTGCACTAAAGGTGAAGAACAGTTGAAGGTACCATCTCTTCAGAAAAAAAACTTATTGCAGAGTTGGGATATTATGAGTACACATACCATCAAAGCATAATCTCCCAGTGTATGACTACTTTGCATTAGATCATCAGGAACGAAACTATAATGATGACGTTTATGTGCCTTACGTTCTGCGGTTTTTCTGCCTGTGTCGGCTCTAGTCTACATTGATATCTAGGTACCATTCATAAATAATATGTTTGTTGTATGTATCTTTCTCACATTTTAGTGCTACGTCGGTTAGCGTTCTTAAGCATGTGCGCTGTTATATTGGTTATGGATGTCACGGACCAGCGCTTCGTTGTGCATTACTTGTCGAAATGTGCGTCATGCAACAATCATGCTCTCACAACAAAAGTCATGGGCTCACTCATTTCTATGTACGTGTTCAGTGAAGAATCAGTTCACGTTCGCGGTAGTAATGCAAAAACTGGCTGTGCAAGACGTAGAAAAATTCATGCGTACGTAAATACTAGATCCACGAATGATAAGGCAAGAAACGTTGGGGAACAAGCCTTAGATAGTATGAGAGTGCTAAACCTCTGCAAAACACTACAAAATCGATATCTCCATGAAAGAAGTGACCTGCATTCTGCTTCGTCGTCATTCGGTCGCACTACGCAAATGTCGTAATATATAACTAGTAGCGCACTCATTTATCATTATCCCTCATCTCATTGTAGGTGGAACGAAGAAGTTGTCTCTCGGTTGATTACCAAAAAAAGGACGAAACAGGAGTGTTGTTCATTTCGCGTCAATATCACACACAGCCCTGTGAACATCAGAAGGTTAAAATCCGCTATCCGACGAAACAGTGAATGATGATATGCGATATATCCGAGCACCCCATGGTATGCATACTTCATGATTGCGATTGTGCGAAACTATGTGAATCTAAATCTGGGTCGGCACCGCCAGACAAGTGTATTGATTGTCATATGAGGTGTTACATTCGCTGTAGATATGGGGTATTAAAACGTTTAATACAACAAATAGTTTGAGCTTAAAACATGTACATGTTCAACATGTCCAAAGTCATTCCAAGGATCAGATCGTTTATAAATGCCTTTAATCAATAATATAACATTATAGTAAACGATACAGGTGATAAGATATGTCATAGGTTGAGGTATTCTTTACTATATTTTATATCTGTACATGACAACTTGGCATTCGAGTATATAATGAGCGTGCTTGTACCAATAAGGACGCACGCCTATATCGAAAATGGTATAAGACATTATACCAAGTATTTAAACAAGAGAGTCTCACGGTTAGACGTGCATTCACATTCAGCATATTCCACAGGTTTAAGAACCTGCACAGTTGATGTTCTTGTTAACGTAGCAACTACTGGTATAGTAGCAACTACAGATATAAGTAAGGGGTGCACAAGACATAACATTGTGTTTTGAATTGTATGTCAACCAAAAAAGACTTCAACATTTATGGCAAATCTTGGGTACATGCATATGCACACTTAACCAGCGTATTTAACTGGATTAACAGCTATTTGCAAACAACTGATTACCATTCTTCGTAGACAATGAGCTCGTGCGCGGTATGAAAATCATCCCGGGGATAGGGTAGCTATGCTAGTCACTTGGTGGCTAACTGAAGATTGTGTCAACATCAAAGTTAACATTTTTTATCGCTCTTCGGATGGATGAGGAGCTAAATCTATTCATAGCAAAACGAACGGCATATGTGTACGTTGAAGTGAGAAAAACATGCACACTTTCACACATATATTTTTCAAACCAAGTACAATACAAACTATAGATCATGAAATAGATGTAGTACCTCTGGATAGGACGTCCTTGATCATTTCCAGGCGAGCTACGGGATTCGCGCATTCAAGAATCGCTTGCTTTGTGGTCGTGTTCAAGCCTTTTATATCACTTACAACATTGGCCAAGAACCAGGCAACTCTACTTACAACTTCCGAGCTAAGTTCGTGTTAGCACGTTGGAGGAAGGTGCAAAACGTGCAGTGTAAATATCAGTTTCGCGTCGTATGCACGGTAAATACAGTAATTGCACTAAAGTGATGCTAATTGCAGAAAAATGCGTAATCTAGTAGCGGCCATGGGATACGTCATTAGCACCTACAAGACGTGCGATGAAGCTCTGTTAGCATCTACATCGCCAAACACAATGCTGATCACACAACTAATAAACAGAAAGAACAGTACTCCACTCGAGACATGATCGACATATTATAGACATGACAAAGTGGCTGCGCATACCGACTGATTTGTGTGCCAGATTTGATTGCACTGCCATATATCCATTGGTTTACAAATTGATTTTGACGGTCAAATCCAGCATAATGGTCGCCCAGCATAAGAACCTTTTCGAGGTCTCCCAATGTTCTCCTTATATTTTCCCAATACTGACCATGCTATAAAACACAAAAAATGCCACATAGTATTCACAAATCACAAAAACCCGACGATCAACATCACAAAAAACACAAGGGCCCCACATATTGTCGTACAAATGGATAAATACACATTTTTTTAAAATTCAAACGTTAGCAGCGTTAAAATTCATCATGATGTAAACAGCTTAGAACAGACTAATAGTTAAACCCACCTTCAAACAAAATCAAGTATTAAGTTAAGACCACAGTATTCGTCCAAATGACAGACAATGCATGCACATAAATACTTGGTCCGCTCACAGCAACAGTACCTGTGGGTGGTTTTTGGAAAGAAGATTCGTATGTATCAGGTGGGCAATCTCGTGAACCAGATGAGGCGTATCGTCCTACGAACCGAAATCAAAAGGCATTTTTCTAGTTCTAAGAAAATGAAAGGTAAAGAAAGCAACGAAGAGAGAATCCACGTCTGTCAACGTCTAACGACAAACCTAATGATTGTTCCTTACAACCGATCAAAAAAGCACCGGACTATAATACTACCAACTATGATGAGTCCGTGTCAACCTATGTCCACGTACCTCTAAAACGTGATTCTTGATACAATCGACGTTCTCATCCCCAACCTCCTTCGATACACTCGGTTGGTGAATGTTTGCTTCACAGTGGGTTGTGGCGCTCTCTTGATCATTCGTGCGTATTGTATAGCTATCACAATCCTCTTTAACCTCACTTTCGTCTGGTAGAATGTCAACCTTACCTTGACAATATCCAGCCTCTGTGGGGGATACACCTGAGACCTTTACACGACTAACGCACTCACTTAATACAAATAACGTTCCAGTCTTTTCGATAATCTGTGTGTACATTGAATGAGCGTGGGGCTAGAATAAGTAAAGATCTTGAATCGCCTACGATGAATACCACAGTATATATAAAACGAATGTGAAGAATTCACTGGTCGCGGGAGTATTGTACAGACACCTTGATATTTAGTATCTTCATCAAAACACCCACGTCATAGCAGTGCCATTGTGGAGGCTCCGCATTCCAATTATAATTCTTCACTCCGAAGGCGAGCCCAGCTAACCGCATCACATCCTGGGCATTTCTAAATTGTGAGTTTACGGGTTTATCCCAATTAGCTGATTTCTTTCCTGGCGATGAGGACAAGGCAGTGCCTTTTTGTGGTGGACTCATTATCGGGTCATTCGGTGTAGATTTGGGTGCCCATGAGGGAGGTTTGTGCGGAGAACTGAGGGGCGACTCATCAATCCACTGTTGGGCACGAATTTCTCTGATCCGTGCAACATTCTTACTAGCATACCCAAAGAACCCACTATTGTACATCTGTGCATTAAAAATCATCTTCAGGTATCTGAAGAGTGCAAAGAGCGGTCACAGTGGGAATTGAGTTGGTAATCGCATGTACTGACCCCAGAGAACTAATACATAATTACGCTGAAAAATTGATGCACCATCATGTTTGCGTGATATACGATTCCAGCACAATCACTATCCACTCTCGTATAAATTCATACCCTGCTCAACCACACACACACCTTGGTTCAAACACCAGTAGAGGAAGCTTTTTCCCTGGGTAAAGTACATCATGCAATTGAAAAAAGCCAAATTCTGGCTCCACCAGCTTCAGCTCAGTAAAACTTACAGCGTTGTTGTTTTTCTTCCCCGACGTGTACCATCTGCATTGTGCTTTTGGGATAATCCTCCTACCACGACGTATATTATGTCGTATCCAATATGATGCTTCCATGGTGTAAGGGAAGATACGAACGCGTACGTGCGTGTGTTCACAGTTACTATACATCGTAGTGCGTGTTGTTTTGTTTCTTTTTTTGCCCACACAAAGGTGGGGATTTCATTCAATGATGACGATTCAGAATTATACTCTCCTCTCTCCACTTCAGTGTCATACGGACACAAAAACCCTAGCCTAAAAACCGCTGACCGAGAAACCGCTGACCCAAAAACCCTTCCCCCAAAAATCCCTTTCCAAAAACTCTTGCCCCAAAAAGAACAGACCCAAAAAGCTTTTTTCCCAAAAACGTTTTTCCTAAAAACCCTTGCCCCAAAAATTCCAGACCCAAACACCCCAGACCCCAAAAACTGTAGCCCCAAAACTTTCTGTCCAAAAACACTTGCCCAAAAACCCCAAAAACCCTTGTCCCAAAAACTCCTATCTCAAAACTCCTGTCCCAAAAACCCCTGTCCCCGAAACCTTTGTCCCAAAAACCTCTAACCCAAAAACTCTAAAACCTCCTCACCCGAAGAAATAAAAACTACAAAGGCATTCATTCCATCGGGGGGTGTGTGGGCTATTTAAAGAACATTATTCACATTTTTTCTGGTATACACTTCGACTTTGTTGTAGTAAGTAGTTGTTCAAAGGTATTATTTGTATTTTCCGGTCGGCTTCTCAATGACGAACTCAAAGATGTGCCTTAAAGTATCGAGTTGAGGAACAGATGCAAATGCGGCAGGTTGTGGTTTAGGGTGCAGCAGGTGACTGAATGTGGAAGATGAGTTTCTCGCCTATAAGTATGGGTAAAGGTTAGGAACGAGAAGATTTGAATACTTTGACTCAGTGACGACTTAACTTGGGGTACAAAGCACATGTGGCTGAGCTTACTCGATTCCAAAGAACACTGACCACAAGCATGACTTCCTTTCAGAAGGAGTCAACTGAACTGGATAATGCCGCCCGTCTTCAAGAACACCGCCTACCTAGTCCACATCCTCCGGTTCGGACATACTGATTTCTAACTACATAGCAACCACTCACTGTACTTAACAACTACCGGGGGTATTCAGCCTAAGATTAATAGAAGCTCGAAGGCAAGGCTAATAATGGCTTGGTTTAGAACAGCGGGTTGGGAATAAAAAAATACTGTTTATGCTATTTAAAGACAATGTTATTTAAAACAGGTTTTGCGTTCTAACCCAAGCAGACAAGCTATAGCAGTTTTAATGGCTATTCCAATCCTGTTCTGCAGTGAGTGAGTGAAGTGAGTGGCTTACTTCCGAGTAGCAGCTAGCTTGCCCGGTAACTTGCTTAGCTTCATAAGGGCGGTGAGGATGGGTTGTTTGTTTCTTCCTGCCTTCCTGCCTTCCTGCTTTCCTGCCTTCCTGCCCTCCCTTCCCCTGTTAATTATATTTACATCACGTTTTAAATAAGAAAAACGAACTATGTTTTGACGCACCTCACTCCATCCATTGGTTCCGCTCGATTAGCGAAACCGTTCGGTCGGTTCCTGGGAGGGAAGTTCCAAATATCTCCAAAAATGGCGATACGGACAAGGCGGCCGTCCGGTTTTACAATCTGTCCGTCCACGCACGCGTCGTTGTAAACATAAAAACTTCTCTACAACCGAAAACCCATAGTAGTCAAGTCAATACACGTATGTACGTGAAAAGCTGTTGCTTACTAATACTAATTACTACTATTACTACGACTACGACTAGTGAAGCGGCCTTAAGTACTTAACTGAGGTTCCATTTATTCTGGTCTATTCTATATAACACACTCACGTAAACTTACACACTACATAGCGCATATACCTGCCCACCCGTGTTCTGTTGTTTCCTGTCTGTATTGGATTGCTTTCCGTTCGCCTGAACGAAAACCACGTACACATTTATAAACGCAACCATGTCGGACAATGCTGCTCCTCACGTCCCGGACGTTGAATCTACGGTCTCTACCACTGATGCCAGCTCTGCAGCGGAAACGCAAGAGTCGCCCGTTTCTACTCCTGAGACAGGCGCCCAGGCATCATCTGGACCTGAGCCTGAACCTGAGTCTGATAAAGACACAATCCTGTACTACAAAAATGAATTCTGGGTAATTCGATTTTCTTTCCGTTTTTTTTTTCGTTGACTTCGGGGCTGTCTTACATGCTCGACCGTAATTCGATTTTCTTTCTGTTTTTTTTTTTGCGTTGACTTCGGGGGTGTCTTACATGCTCGACCGTTTCGTGTAAATATTCGCTCACATTTATACTTGTGCTGTACGTGGATTTGCTATTTATTATTTCGTTTTTACTTTCGTTCTGTGCGCGAGTGAGTGAATACATGCACTTCCTTTTTCTAGACGTGGGCCCAAAATTTGAGTTCAATCACTAAAGGAGGTCAAGATATGTTGACTGCACTTCTTTAATGATTCTTAATAATTTTGAGATGGGTAATTTCTATGTTTGAAGTGTATTCTTCAGCTGCACGTTTTTAATGGCGAGTAATATAATATAAATAGGGTACTACGGGAGACGAAACTGTTGGCCCTTACAAGGGGTTTGAAGTTCTTTCTAGGAGAGCTGCTGATGCGAAGTCCATGATGACCGTTTTTGCTGACGTAATTGCCTCTCGTTGCGAGATAGAGTAAGTTCGAGAAGCAGACACATATTTTTGAATTGTAGCCCAACTTATTCCAATATGTTTCTGTATTCGACACATGTGTACCTGAAAATGCGGTTTGTAGTAAGCTGGCTGTTCAGGTACATTCACAATTTCATTATTGTATGGTCGCTTATGCGACAATCCATCACTCCTTCACAGGAAGACCTATGGACATGCTTTGGTACGTCTTGCTGACCATGCCACAAAAAACAACAAGGACCGCCACGGAACCATGTTTTCGGCGTTTGAGGGAACCATCCAAGGAATGAAGACTACTGGACAGCAGCACGTTGATCTCGGTACCCAGGTATGTCTGTCAGTGATTAGTGCGACGTGAGTGACAATAGGTATAGTATAGTTCTTTGACATAGTAATTCTTTGTAGCTTTATAGCACATTTTCTTCTTGTAAGATGGACCAAGTAATTCGCTTATTTGCGTATAGAATACGATTCAGTATTCAAAACGTCCTAAACTAAGTTTTCGAAGACGCGAGAAGTGAATATGAAACTTCACGTAGAATGTATACTCAAAGCATGTTGCCACATATTCGGTCGTATTGTATTCTCAATAAACGGTGTACGAAGTTTACTGATTTGCGAACGTTTTGCTCATGTCGATTGAATTTGGTAGATAAGCAAGGTTCTGGGAGCACACTTTAAGGACTTCAACTCTGACCAGAAGTCTCAGAGAAAGCAACAGGTCAAGCATATTACCAACCTACACGCGCAGCGCGAGAAGGCGTACGCCAATCTCTCGAAGACCAAGGCTGCTTACAATGTCAAGTGTCAAGAGAGAGAAACTTTGGAAGAGCAGTACAAGCGTGCCAAGGATGCTGGCGCCCAAACCCCAGAAGAGACCAAGGTGTGTTGTATCACCGTTTAAGCTAAATGTTCCCATTTTACACGCAAGAATTATATGCCAATGTTAGGACTGTGGTAGTTCATGCAATGCAAACATAATGTCGAGCTTTACCAACCGCGATTCAGTTTTCTCCTAACCCTTCCAACAAGAGCATAAACTCATACAATGTTCGTGTTTGCAGGTTTTAGACAAACTTCGTGACAAGCTTTACAAAGCACGCACTCATGCCGAAAGAGCTGAGTTTCAATACAAACAGGCAGTTAGCACCTCTGAAGGTATCCGATTGGAATGGGAGAAAGAATTTGAGACAGTTGCATCTTCTTTGCAAGATATTGAGGAACAAAGAATCAGGAACGTACGTCAAGACTTCTGGGTTCTAGCTAATTTGCAGTCCATCTGCGCTGTTGCCGATGACAATGCTGCGGAGCAGGTCCGTGAAACTGTCACGCACGTCGATCACGAGGTAGATATCCAAAACTACATTAAGGAAAACAGGACCGGCTCCGTCAGGCCGGCAGCTATCGGGTATATCCCTTATCAATACAAAGAGTCTGTTTTGAAAAGCATGTCCATTGCTACCTCTGCTACCAACGCAAGTTACTCGGGTGCCTATGGGCCACCCAGCCGCTCGGGTTCAGCGACGAAGTCCTCTATCACTGGTAAGTAGATATTTATCCAACTAATAGGTGTGTAGAAACTGTGGCTACATACTGAAGGTTTTATGGATAGTCGCTAGACCCTAGTAGCCTGCTTTTGTACCAATTCTGGCAATCTAAAATTGGCGCAAACTTGACTAATATAATCACACGTCATCCGTTTATACCGAATTTGCAGAGGAAAATGAGAGCCCTGTATACGAGGAGCAAGACGCTGGTGGCAAGTCTGCGGGTGCCACGGAAACTTGTAAGCAATAAATATAATTTGTGTAGATTCATTCACTTGATTGTTTGGGCATTTGATTAAAACGTGCTGTATTTTCTTCTTGTGACGATTGTGTCTTACTTTCAAATTTGCCTTTCTGCTTGCAGATGTTGTAATTTACGACTATAAGGCTCAAGGACCAGAGGAGCTCGACTTGAATGAGGGCGATGAAGTTATTGTGTACGACTCTTCTGAAGATCCATGGTACAAAGGTAGTATCGGCGGAAAGGATGGCATGGTGTACAAGGAATACCTAGAGAAGAAGAATTAGGACTGTTGTCCGTATATGGGGGAGAGAAATTGTTTTCATGGTAGAAACGGGTGGACAATTAGAACAAATATTGTCACTCAGAAGCTGTAAACCCTTGCTAACATGTTGGGTTTCTTCATCTTCTTTGCGACGCTCGTGACAGTGGTACAATGTGAATATTCGTGTAGTATGAGAATCGAAATGGAACGTATGGATTTTGATGGTGAAGTAGGTGGAAGTATCCAGTTGCTCTGTATATTGAAAGTTCTGTCGGATGTTAAACAGCCAGTGGGAACCATAATAAATTCAGATCCACGAGAAGAAGAAAAATGGTGTAAAATTGCTTTTCCATTTACAAAAACACCCAATGGCGACGAAAGTTAGTTTGTTGTTGGTTAATTTACTCTTTTTTTTGTCTGTTGATGAGGTAGAAATTCACAATTACAGATTTCCTAGTTTTTATGAAAGAATTCCACACAGATGCTACCTACTCTCCACAATGTCTCTAGTCGCTAAGTCAAACACCTCCCACTCTTTCTCACTATCCACTAATGTTGATTGGGGATTGACACTTGCATAAGGGTGTACGGTTGCAGCTGTTGCTGGTCGTTTAAATGAATCTAACGAGTTTACAGGATGATCGGCAGCTAGTGTATGGCGATGTGGTAGATTTGCTTGGTATTGTTCAGCGGCGTTGTTTAGCGCCAATACAAATCGATCGGTAGCAACATCGATTCGTTTCGTTGCACTGCACCAATCTCTGTCGACAGAATTGTGTCGTGTATAACAATAAGAAAAGCGAGCGAGCCCTATATACCCGTGAAAATATTCAGAATCAAACGGCCATATATCATACACAACATTGCATTAGCTCCGCTATTCAAAAAATCAAATAATCACTGTTCAATCGGTTATATGCTCACGAGACCGGAAGGCTACGTACCCTAGTTTCTCATCAGCAGTAATTGAATCAAAGTCGTACCAGGACAAACCAAGTATAGTGACAATCCGGGCATTAATCTTGGCACTGGCGGTAAAAGGGCTCCCTAGTATAGCCTCACTCGCCTAGGTAGTAAGTACATGACAATATACGTGAGTGGTATACAGTATTGACAGACATCGTACATCTCCAATCTCTGACACACAAACTAGGGTAAATACATGACCAGTTTCTCAGTTCTAATGTCACACATTCGACAATCACATACGATTGTGACACAAGAATTGCTGATAACATAAATCGATTCTTCAAGCGACATACCCTCTTCCTACACTCTTTGAACCAATCGGATCGACGCCATCTTTCATCCAAAGCATTTCGGTCCACATAATCACTTACTAATTGTTTTGACCCTTTCACAGCTACATCGTTATCGGCTGTCGACGTTTTCGGCTGCGATGGAAATGATAAACCCTCACATCCATCGATGGCGAAGAAATGTCCTAGTAGGGCGTCACGTTATGTGTGTAACGATATCATACGTAGTTCAGTAGCAGTTATACTCGAATCGTGTACATACAGTCGGTCAAAGTAAGCATACATGTTACGTTCGTCGTGGACAAATACGGATGTGTTGTGAGACGCTCAGTACGTATGCTAAAAGCATACACTTGTTTGCGTTCCCCATACGTATTGTGTACATATACCTGCAATATCATCTATACCGCGGCCAAGAGGGAAGGAAGCACATTTTGTAGGCATGGATTCTTGGCTAAGTCCACATATTAATCGGGGTCTCCCACTAGCATTTATGTAAGTTTCGGTATGTGTCGATTGATGAAGATTTGACTCTGAGTGAGTGGCATGTTTGTCTTCTGTTTGTTTTTCTGGTGGAGGAGGCTGTTGAAGCTTCAGAGTTGAAACAGCAACAGCAAAAATACAACGACGATCACCCCTCTCACGGGTAACGGTCTGCAGTCGACATATCGGTAAAACAAACCCTCGTCCTATCGCTTGTGCTTCCACTCTAACACCATCTCTGGCCACGTGTAAAAGTTTGCTGGTTGTAGTCAGGTCATACCTGGTTGGTTTTATTTCCACGTTGAGATGGTATAGTCAATTCAAGATGTAATAGTTTTTCTCTACATCAGACCTTCTGTCAAGATTCATTCAAATTTCCGTCTGGTACATGGTAGCAATGATACGACAATACACATACATTACCCATCTTTCAGATGAAGTTAACCTCTACACACTTGAGGACATATCTAAGTTCAAGCAAGTGCAAACCATGGTCGCATTCACATACAAGCAAATACGTTGTAAACGGGTTCCTACCTCACTGCAGACTGGCCGCGAGTAATACGCCAAATATCGTCTGGACCTATGTACAGGCTTTGGCCGAATCGTCTACAGCATTCGCCACATGCAGTACCTGGAGTGAGTGGAGCAAGGTATGATGAACATAATATACTCCATGGTATATATATATTCCATTGATATTCCAACAAATACGCCCCGTGTGTTTTAGAGTGGGAGTATGGCAATGTTCAAAACTGATGTCTGCAAAAGTGTATAAATGCGAGTCCAAGGATTTCACCAACAATTCTACGCAACACATATTAATTACGAATTGTTTGTAACAGAAAATATGAATCCCAGCCCCAAACAACTAGGACTATCATTTTTCGTTAGACTAAGTGGGCACTCACTATTCCTTGATGAGGTAGTGACCTTCATTACTAACTGGTTTCGGACTCATCATCAACCACGATGTTCTACCAATTCATATAGATAGGTATAGTGTAGTACTTCAGTCCACTTAGTTATGATTGATTCACATTATTAGTAAAACAAAATGCCAAAAAAAAAAACCCGAATGAGGTTTATCTTGTGTTTAAAAACTCGTTTACTACTATCCATCAAACTTGGAAATGCCTTTCTACTGATATACCGCAGACATACATTTAAATTTGAAGGGATCTGAAGACACTTTCACTGGAACCCTCCCCTCTAACACATCTTTCAAGGTTTGTTGTGTGTTTTCGGAGAGTGACAAGTCATTCTTGAGACGCTCTCTTATTACCTTGAATACTTCATGCGTCTTTACATTTCTATTTTTCGCGCATGTGTAGTCAGAGTGAAAGTACCGACAAACTGTCGATGAATGTCGCGGCGGCAGCGGATGATGTAAGAACGGTTTGACAGACTTTCGCAGTAGAGACATTTAGAAAGTTGGAAGATGTACCTAAAGATTACTGAGAGATGCGTAACTTTCAGAGTGCCTACATATAAAAACACAAAAGCCCCAACGGCAAAAAAGGCTTTATACAAATACTAAACCACGGGGCAAAGATCACTCACTCTTAATACACGAAGAACCAAAGAATTAACACCATTGATAATAGCATGCCATGTACCACATTTATTATAACATGCCATGTTGTATGTAACTTATGGTGTCATGTGTCATCATCTTCCACAAACTGCATGGCACAAAACATGACACAATTTTAACAGATAACACCACCTTTGAAGATGCCCTAACTGTTAACGTTCTCTCTACTAGATGCTTCGACTCATTCATTGCACTATAAGTACCGCTCATATTATGATGATTGTGCGTGTACTGCCGAGCAGAATACATTCTGTCTCAATTCCTAAAAATTTCCTTCAAATTTCTATTACTACTGTTCTACTAACAAATATCTTGTGTATATCGATGAGTCGTGACTGTACTGTCGTTTTGAAGTGTACATTAAGGATTAACTGAAAGCTACAGTTAGAACTATTGACATACTCGGCGAGAGTTCTCGACCGATATACCATCAATGAAGATGTACAATGAAAAGATAGCAAGCAATATAAATGAATTCCGAGAATAGCTTGTAAACCTCGCACGCAAGCATTTTGCCCTTCAAAAACACATGAATGTAATATGACCGAGGTAAATATATGCGACGCATGTTGTACTTACAATATGATCTTACTATCCTGTCTAAATATAGCATAGGCGTAGCTTCTTTGAATTCTGGCCCGGTCGGTCATTTTGAACTTTTATATTAAACTTCATTAATGTTTTAAGAATCCAACACCTCTACTAACTGTTTCCTGCATCGTGGACGTAAGATGCGCTATTTGTTAAACGCCAGTTTGGCGGACAGTCTGGCAACATGACGATTCACATCACTTCATTCTTTTTTAATTTTTGTCTTTTTTTTTGTACCACCACGCACGGAGGTCACTCATCTCGGCACATCCACTGTAATGTGCATGTGGCTTTTCGGTGCTAAATTGATCGTGAACCCATACAGGACCGTATGGACTAAAAACAAACAAAAAGAAGTACAAAGGTCAATTTTATTGCCCCATTCGCCAGGTCCGTGTATGTACCTATACCCGTACGTATCTATATCTACATGACGCGCGCGGTTGTGTATGGCAGGGCACGAGTACTGTCACTTGGTAGGTACAATTCTATAAAGTCTTGACTCCAACAAAACTCTTGCAAGTCACCGCAGTCGCCGGGTATGGTTTGGAGAGCATCTCGTTACATAAACCCGCAACCTTATATAGCTGCTTTTTACCCATCGCCAACACAGTGTACTTCTTACTCTTCTCATTTACATTGCGCACAAAAGGACGTTCACTGTCCTTCTCCGGAATCTGCTTGTAGTAGCGATGCAGAATGTGAGCTGGGCAACTGGGTACCTGAGCATCTTCGCTCTCACATATACACTTGGCCATGTGCACTGCTGGCTCGACAGCTTGTCCTTTACCTGTAGCACTGCTGCAATCATTCAATACTTGCTTGTTCAAGGTGACATGAACTTCAAGTCGATGTGACTCTGTATTCCAAGTAGGCAGGACATCGCGACTCAGCAACGATAGCAAACGCTCCGTTCGGACGCTCAGATTCACACAAAGAACGAGGAGGACAGCTAGGCGAATAGCATAAGCGTCGTCGGTGGTGTAATACAACTCATACAGATTACGGTACATCTCAGCTACATCCTGTGCTGTGAAGCGAATGGGGATTGTGGCTCGTTTATACTCCAACTGCTTCAATATGTTGTCAACGGCTTTCCTGTAAAGAGGATATAAATGGAAGTAACCTTTATGGAAAGGGAGTTTGGCGTTTTCGAGCAAGAGGTTGTGTATAAACGCTTTCGCTGTTTTCACACCAGACATGGTCTTGAGCGTCTCCCATCGCATGTTTATATAGGTGGCCATATTCTGGTCAGTTACATCCTGTGACGACCAATTCAATTCGTCAAACCAGATCTTATGTTCAGTCGGATACCTTAAGGACCCCTCCAATTGAGGTTTATTTGTCGTGTTCGCTTTCCGCACTGTACCAGATATAGCGCTTTGCAATCCGTTGCTAGCGCCGTTGTTTATACTTGCGGGCGACATATCAAGAAATGAACCAGGGGCACGAAGCACATGTTGCCCATCATCGTTGCTCATGTGAATGCTTGCACTGGGGTTACCGCTATCTGCGATCATTTGCTGGTAGAGAACAAGCTGTCCTTCAGCAAGTGTAGTGACCTTCGATCCTCGAAGAGAATCGGCACCTTCGCTTTCAAGGCGAGGTCTCTTAGAAGGTCTACCGGTAGTGTCCCGTTCGGACTGTAACCTAATTTTCTCGAGTGCCCGTGTGTATACTGGATACAAATGGGCGTTTCGTGCAATATACGGTGGCTTTCCATTCTCTACTAAAATGTTCCGAACAAATGCCATCGCAGGTTCTAACTTGGCCCAATTCTGCAATGCCATCCAACGCTCGTTGATAAAGTACGCTACCTTTTCGTCAGTTACATCTGCCGCAGCCCACTTCAGCTCGTCAAACCATATTTTACATTCAGTCATATACCTCTTTGACCACAGGGGCTCGGTCTCACTCACGCCTGTGGCTCTCGAACTAGTGCTCGCTTTACTATGTACAACCATAGCTGTAGATGGGTTGGTCATGCTCAGCTTGTTAGGTATATCCTTGCGCGTAGACTGGCTATTCTCTTGGTCCATTCCTATCAACTGTAGTGCCAGTTTATACTTTGGATAAAGGTGGCTATTTACACGGTGGTACGGTGGCTTTTCCGCTTCTATCATCACATTGAAAATAAAAGCCTTCGCCGTCTTAATACCAGACTTGGACTTGAGTGTTGCCCATCGCTTGTTAATATACGCAGCGAGATTGTCGTCTGTAGCGTCCTCCCCCGTCCACCTCAACTCGTCAAACCATATTTTATGTTCAGTTGGATATCTCTTCGAGCCTGCAGGAGAGTTCTCAGATGTGGCCTTTAGCTTACGTACCTTGGCCAAAGACTTGCGGGTATTGCTGGTTGGAGTATTCAATGAAACAAGGGCGGTCGTATTGTTGCGTTCCATGTCCGTACCGTTTGCTCGTGACTGGTGTGTGGGTATTTGTTGCTGTTCATTTACGTTGCCTGTGACAAACGGACGTGGCTGAATCAAACGGAATCCGTTGACGCCGTACGGTGGGGGCGCAGCGGCTAGATCCGGTGTCCCTGTGCCTATTATCCTTGAACCTTCAAGCTCGGTGAGAGGTACGGAATTTCGACTAGGATGTGTTCCGCTCGCGTTTACACTCAATGATGTACGGTTGTTGTCAGTTTCTGCTAAGGAATTATCGCTGTAGGGTAAATTTGATGCTGCGGCTATCGAACCCACCGCACCGGACATTGATAACCGAGCCCCAAAACCTGAAGATCGACCTTCTTCCTCGCCTGGAGCTCTGTCTGCAGCTTCCCCACCCTCTCCATTAACTGGCGCATCTGAGATAAAAGGTATACTATTAGCCATATGTTGAGGCCATGCCTGTTTCCTCGGCCTACCGCGCTTCCGGATTCTATGCCCTTCACTCTCCGCGTTGTCCCGTGTTAGGCCATACATTGCTGAGGTGTTTTTTATATCTGTTTGATGGACGCGTGGCAATTCGGCGGACGTAGTACTACCAGCTGATACCTTCGCACGCTTAGTTTGACGAAATTCTGGATTAGCCATGATGTTTTTGATCGCTGCAGTATACAACGGATATATGGGGAAGTTTTGCTTCACATACGCAGGCTTGTCGTGTTCCATTAACAGATTATATATAAAAGCCTTTGCGGTTTTAAACCCCGACTGAGTTTTCAGTGTATTCCATCTCAGGTTCACATATTGCGCAATGTTCCCGTCGTCCACATCCTCGCCTCTCGTTCTATTCAATTGTTCATGCCAAATCTTGAACTCAGTAGGATACCTTCTGGAGCCAACAACATCCGCAACCGCGCTAGCCGTGCGACTCGAGGCAGCAGTAGTATCATTATCCACTCTACCTGTTGCTTCCTGGCTTGCATGCCCATGTTGTGACTGTGTCGTGTTGGACAGTTGACGCTCGTCTTGAAGTTGAGTATCCGTTCCACTGCTCGTCGTACTCTTGGTTGTCATGATGTGAGTGACAAACAGAGAGAGATCAACTGATAGAGCAAAAAAACGGAGGAAAAAAGGAAGCGACCGTAAGGTTTGCGAAAGGTTTTTATGTGAAAACCCTCTGGACCAAGTTTTTTTATATACACAGAGTGAGAGGAGGAGGCAGAGGGGAGAGGATAGAAGTTTGTGCAACTGAAACGGTGGGCTGAGTTTGCAGTTTTTAATTATATGTGTGTGTGTCTGTACGTGTGTGTATGGATGGTGTATTGTTGTGTGTGTTTTTAATTATATATAGTTATGTGTGTGTGTGTTTAATTATATATATGTATGTATGCGTGTGTATGTTTTAAATTATATATATATATATGTATGTATGTATGTATAATGTATGTGTATGTGTATGTGTATTTAATTGTATATATGTATTATGTATGCCTGTGTATGTTTTATTATGTATGCGTGTGTGTGTTTTTTTCTTCTTTAGCGTTGCGAGTAGCGGGTTCAGTGGTTTTTTGTTTTTTTTGGGATCCCATTTTTTGGGGCTTTAGAGATGTGCAGTTTTTATCTATTTTTTGCCTTTCCCCGCTCCCATCATTAATAGTAGACAATTAATAAGGAGTGCGTGTGGTGCTTCGCTCCCTCCTTCACATGGGAAAAGATCCAATCATTTTCTATGTGTTTATTTTTAGAGTTGTGTTGAGGTTTCAAACATATTTGCGACGACTAACACTCACTCACCACCCACCCACACGCACATTTGTGTTTTACCCACACAAATTATGTATCTCACCAAACTTAGTATTGCATATAAACCGTTTTGCTGGTTTAAGCGAAGGTTTTTGTTAGCACTTGGTTTTTTTTGTTAGACGCAGTACATAGAAACAGTGTCGTGCAAAATTCCCGTGTGGTTTCTGAGATGACCTGCTCTTAACTAGATGCTTTTCAGAATTTAGAATGCACTCGTCGAATTTCCTCTATATTTCGCTTCACTTTTTAAAGAGAAACTGAAAGTATTCTTCACTAAAACCCATATGAGATATTCGTATGATAAATACTCAATACAATAATAGATTAGTAAAATTTTGAGTTTTCTGTGAAATTCTGATATCACTTTATAAGAAACAAAAGTGAAGAATATTTTCGACAGTTAAGAAAAGAATAATTACTGGGATTACCTTTACTAAGTTTTAAGGACTCGGGATTGGCTGCATTCTTTTAATCTACATACAGCCTTTGATAGTAAGCACTGCCTCATAACATATAAGTTGCAGTCAGTCGTAAATCAATGAATCCGCGTATAGTACATTTACATACAATATCATACAGAATAAGAATTTAAACTGGGCGTTTCCTTCTCGGCTTCGCCATATGTCGTCTGACAGGTATATCCCCACCAGTGCTAATTAAAGGGTTAAAAGCATATACAGATAAATATGTCGAAATAATGCAATCTCTCATGGCACAATGGGAACAAAAGTTGTGTCATACTCATATGTACTGGTTAGAATACACTATACATGTCAATACCTGTAACTTGGACCTGTAGCTGCAAAACTGGCAGTTCCGGTCGCGGGGGGGGGCGCACCACCACCCCCGTCCGCACTGAAACTAAAGACTCCTTGCGCTGGTGGATGGGATCCATTCTGTGAACTAGATGCAGCGCCAAATGAAAATTGTCCGGTTGCGCCATCCTTCGAAGCACCAAAGGAAAATGGTGTGTTGGTCTTCGAGGGTCCTCCGAACGCAAACCCTGATGAAGCTGGTGAAGAAGCAGCGCCGAAAGTTCCTTCACTACTACATGGAGCAGGGGATGGAATGCGTAAGAAAAAGCAACTAAAAAATACGTGAACAAAAACATATGGTACAATTGGCGTGAGCCGTGGTCAAAAGTGAGCCTCAATCTTAGCAAGGTTGTCTTTTTATATTTCTACCACACATCAAATATCTGTTCAATATTTGTTATTAATCCCACGCAAATTGTTAAAAGTATGTTTGAACAGTTCACTGCAATCCTCAACAGCTTACCTAACCCCAGTGACTGTGTTGCCAACGGCACCAAATGATGATCCGCTCACACCTTGAGTAGAAGCTGGTGGTGCTGTTGGAAAATAAAAGAGTCGCGTTAGTGGCAGAGAAACGAGATAACACAATCGAATGTGGATTGAAATTAATCTTTTGCTGCTTAGAGAATATGAATGTTCATCCCATCAGTTTAGCTGGAACGAAACAAAGATTTTCACTCACCTCCACTAAATGCAAATGGTGTGGCAACGACAGACGAGGCACCGGCAGGTGATGTCGCAGAGAAACCATTGATGCTAGAAGCAGGTCCTTGAGTGGCGCCAAACTGGAATCCATTGGGTTGAACTGAAGGTGAATACCCACTAGGTGACGTTGTACTACCAGAGAAGCCGGAAAAGGGTGTAGCAGTACCTGTAGCACTGCTACCAAATCCCCCGAATTTAGGGGTGGTTGTGGACGTTGTGGTGGATGTAGGTGCTGTTCCACCAAACGTCGTTGCAGCAGGCGCCGTTTCACCAAACGTCGTTGCCGTAGGTGCTGCTCCACCAAACGTCGTTGTCGTCAGTGCTGCCCCTCCAAATGACGTTGATGTGGGGTTTGTTCCGCTGAATGATGCTGTTGCAGGTGTTGTTGCGCCAAACGTCGCGACAGCAGGTGTTGTCCCGCCAAACGTCGTTGATGCTGGTTTTTTTTCGCCAAACGTCGTTGACGCTGGTTTTTTTTCGCCAAAGATCGTAGTCGCAGGTGTAGTTCCGCCAAAAGTCGTCGTAGTAGTTGATTTTCCGTCAAGGGCCACTTTAGAAGATGCTGTTCCACCAAACGTTGTGGCAGTAGGCACCGTTCCGCCAAAGGCCGTAGAAGGCGCTCCTGTAGAAGGCGCTCCTGTACCGAACGCAAATGCGCCAGACGCAGATGAAGTTGCTGTAGTAGAGGAAAGAGCAGGGACTGTAGTTGGAAATGAGGCAGCGTCGCCGCTTGACGTTGCACCTGTACCAAAACTGAAAGGACTTACGGCCTTAGGAGTAGTTGTGTCAGGTGCAGCTGACTCTGCTTTACTCTCACCTCCACCAGAATCACTAAACCCCTTAAACGCACTTGATGTATTTTCTGTACTACTTGTAGCTGCAGGAGTAGCGCTGAGAACTGACGTAGAACCCACCCCAAACCCTTTGAATGCGCTGGGAGCAATCTCAGTGGAAGAGGCTGCGGGCTTCACACCAAAACCGGCGAACGCGGGTTTAGAACTTGCCGTCGTACTGTTGGCTTTGAGACCTGATCCGAACGAGAATGATGGAGTGGTGGTAGAATGGGACGATGTGGTTGTGTCGAGTTTGGGCTTTGCTGTTACTGTGGATCCTGGAAACGATAAGTTCGTTTTCGGAGCAACTGCGGATTTATTTTCACCAAAGCTGAATAGCGAAGAAGTACGGTCTGCACCAGTCGCAGAACTAGTTTCCAAGCCAAACGAGGGAACTGGAAGCTTTGTACTTAATTCGGAAGTCTTGGATATCTTCGAAGCGTCAGATCCACCAAACGTTGAGGATGTGGTTGTCGTGGTATCACCGTCGTGCTTGGGCGCAGGCGCACTTCTGAAGCTGAAATTTGGTTGTGCGTTTTCAGTGCGCTCCTTATCCTCTAGCACTTTGGCCGTCGAGCTATCGGATGTAATGGAGGGCGTTTTACTTGCGTCACTTCCACCGAATGAGATGCCTGAAGTAGTCGCATTAGCAGTTGAAGCACTACGTGCAGATGTAGAGGTATTAAAGCCAGGTAGTTCACTTGAGGAAAATCCGACAGCTGAGGGTATTGCTGCAGGTGTAGTGCCAGTAGAAGAGACCACGGAGGTGCCGCTCTCCTTCTCGTCCTTTTTATTTATATCACCAAAACCTCCACCTCCACTCCCAAAACTAAACTTGGGAGTATTTGTGTTGATCCCAAGCTCAGAAGTGCTTTTCGGCGGTGCGAGAGCAGTGTCTGGTATTTTTTTAGGCAGCTCAGCACCAAAAGCTATTTTAGGTACCGCAGACATAGTAGAAGAGACCAGTCCTGATGACTTCGATTTCGCCAAGTCTGTGACGTTATTGGAATCCGTTCTTGAAGATGAGACAGTTGTGGCAGCTACAGGCGCGTTTGTGTCACTTTCGGTGACTTTTGCAAGCGATTCGATCGTGCTTGTACTTTTGAGCTTGGGTGCAACTGGTGCGGGAACTTTGAAACCTTCTGTGGTGCTCTCCTTTCGTGTGTCACCACCACCAAAATCAGGTGCACTGTCACTCTCACTGGAACGATGTTTTCGTACGGGAAAGTCCCCAGCTTCTTCTCCATTGGCTACGTCCGCGGCACGCCCTAAGTCCTCGACAAGCTCTTCATCATTCATTGGTGAACATTCTTCGTAAAATGGCATTGAGGCAGGCAGGGCCTTTGGTTTTATTTTGAACATCTCACGCCGATTCTCCCCAGCCCTTTCTTTCTTAGAATTTAGCGTGATTATGCTAGGGGCACACGTAGCATCCAATACCCTGCTGTCATCGAAATTACCATTAGCTTCGGCCGTGATATTATTATTTTTTGCAACATCGTTGGTGCCTGTGCTGGTTATAGAATGGTCGGACTTGGAAGGAGAAACAATATATTCATGCGCAACTTCCTTCGATACGGTGGCCTTTTGCGGTTCATCTGCACTCGATTGTCGCTTCAATCTTTTACTACATTCACATTTTAAGGTCCTCTCCCTCTTAATCACTTTCCGTTTGGTGTTACTGTTACGTTTCTTTCTAGCTCTTTTACCAATGTTAGACACCTCGCTCGATGAGACTGGAGAGGGCGACATATTTCTTCTTTGGGTACCCCCCGAAGCTTCTCTACTGTAATCTCTCGTGCCCATAGTAGGAGTGAGGATGTTATTACTGCCAAACCTAGACACGGCATGATTTCTTGGTGAAAGAGGGTCCCGACGAACTCCGGAGATAAATGAGGTTGGAGTGTCTACATCCATGTTAACTGGTTCGCGGATTATCAGACCTGTGGAAGTATTTACATTTTTGGTCGATAGTATTACAATTATGTAGCTCGATTATGACGAACGCATGATGTGTGTACGCATGACGCGTGTACGTATTCTCTCGTTCTCTGTGCATTGTATGTACTTTCTATTCGCATATGCATCATGTTCTAGAGAAATTTCCTCATTTCACATATGTGCGACTCAAGTGACATGTGTAGGTAAGCAACTGAGCCGAGAAATTTGAAGTAGAACATACGCATAGGTGATCGACGTTTACGAGGGAACTCGGGTATTTTACTTAGGTCATTGTGTGAGCTTAGAAGTCCGGTTATGGCGGGTGCGGAGGTACACTATGAGAGTAAGAACGACGTCAGAATTGACAGCTATGCGGGCGGCGTCACGACCGTGGAATATAAACATAGAATAAAATTTTAAATAGACTACAAACCAAAATATATAACCAAATCAAAGCTTGCGTGGGTCATTGACATGCACAAAGAAACTGCAAACAATCATTCTTCGGATGGAATTACAAACTTAAAACTGAAACAAAACACTGAATCCAATTCGTTTTCCGCGTGGTAAAACGCCACGTCCTACATACAGAATCATGTACACTAGACTTATAAGAATCATTGGCCGATGTAATGGACATTTGTCCCTCTCCATCATTTTCATCACTTTCATCGCTCATTTGTGACCTACAACATAACACGAACCAAATCAAGCATAGAACGGCAACGTAGTCAGGGAACTGAACAAACCATTATATATGTAGTGAGTGTCTGTCATGCGATATGTGTGTATGTCTATACATGTGAGTGTGAGTGAGAGTGAGTAAGTGTGTGTGTGTGTGTGTGTGTGTGTGTGTGTGTGTTGCGAGTGTGAGTGTGAGTGTGCGTGGGAGTGGGAGTGGGAGTGGGAGTGAGAGAGTGAGAGTGAGAGTGAGAGTGAGAGTGAGAGTGAGAGTGAGAGTGAGAGTGAGAGTGAGAGTGAGAGTGAGAGTAAGTGTGAGTGTGAAGTGTGAGTGTGAGTGTGAATGTGAGTGTGAGTGTGAGTGTGAGTGTGAGTGTGTTTGTTTGTACGAGTTAGTATTGTATGAGGTAGTATGTGCTTTGCGTGCTCATGTGATACGCGCGAGTGTACGTGTATATGTTCGTGTTCATGTCATGAGAGAGATATATATATAGAGGGGCAGAGAGTGAGAGAGTGTGTGTGTGCGTGTTGCGTGTGCGTGTGCGTGTGTGTGTGCGTGTGCGTGTGCGTGTGCGTGTGCGTGTGCGTGTGCGTGTGCGTGTGCGTGTGC